>JANJYP010160977.1:0-22948 GCA_024605115.1 Rastrelliger brachysoma
ATGGTCGATTATTTTTCAATATTCACAACCAATCTTTATATACAACACAATTATTAAACTGGATCATGGCTCAAACAAATTATTTGCTTCCTCCCTCACAGCCCTGCAGTAACCACACAGTGGAATCATTTGACATCAGCTACAAACCATCTGTATTATCAAAGGCATGGGTAGAAAAGGTACAAACACCGAGTGCTTAAAACTCATAGTCCTTTTCGGCCATGTCGATTGCCCAGGCGAACTTCTCTCTCTGGGTTTTGTTGTAGATCTTCTCGATGGGAACACCAAATTTCTTGCACCTGGAGAGGAGATTATTTTAGTGCTAAAAACAGCGACATTCAACTCTTCACTGACTGCATTACTGCTAACTATTCACTAGATAGAAAATTACATGTAGAAGACTATAAAATCTAAAATTATTTGGCTCATCCACATTCCATTAATGTATTGGGGACTTGATTAGTTACTGTCTTCTTTTCCTACTTCTTAGGTTCAGCTGGGAAAAAAATTAAGTAAGAGTACATTGTAGCCTCTGTATTACTCGTGTTATACACAACACGCCATACAAACATAAACTTCAATTCAAGACATTTTAAGTAGAGAAACCAAGGGATCACATGATTTTAAGGTATGTCTGCAATCTAATTTCAGGTCTAGACTGCACTATTTACTTTGCAGAGACCCAACATTCCCCCATGAATGAGCACTTAGTGACAGTGGCAAGGAAATGGGATGAAACCTCAAGCAGAATTGTGCACTAAAAGTAACACTAGAAAGATAGTAGAAAAATAGATTAAAATGCTTAGAAACACTCAGTATATTTGTCCTATATGAACCAAATCCAAGCAGCCTAAATAGAAAACCAGATAACCAGGTGCTAGATTTTTTAAAACTAATTTGAAAAGGCTTCTAAACTCTGCTTACTTTGATTTTGTAACTGTACTGGAAAGGATAACAAATTGTTTCCATGAACCTCTGTACAGTTTGAAATCCACTACTATTGTATGACAAAGTAACACGCCAGCCTGGCTAGCAGTCAAGCCAATATGTCTTCATCTCTGTTACACATATTCACACACACACACACACACACACACACACACACACAACTATATTGTACAACAGGTTCCCATGCACCACCCTAAAAGGGGGGACCCCCATCCCTTATGCCTTACAACCAGGCAAAACACAGAGCATTCCTGTATCCATTGTACTTGTGGAGGAGGCTCTCCATAAATAGCTGTGGGGCATGGGTTAGGGAGGGCGGCCTACTGTTCCCCTTCTCTGTGGCATGGCTCTCCATTTCGCTACAGACAGCTCCTCATTGACTTCCCACATGGAGGAAGGAGTGCTGTTTGGGGACGCTCCCTAGCTTTCAGAAACAAACCCCATTGTTCCCCGTGCTCACACGCTTTTCTTCCTCTTATTTTCCTTCTGCAGCCATTAGCTTTTTTGCTTGTGCTGCTCCTTTTCCTACAATGCAAGAGAATTTCCTGCCTTTTTGTCACTGAGGTAGATATTATACACCCCGTGCATCCAACCAGAGAAAGCTGGCATAATAAACGGTAGGTGGTTTATTATTTATTGACAGGTTTTTTAAAAATATTGTAGTGACACCTGTACTTGTGTTATATAATTGACAAACAGAGATAAACAACTACTTCTGTGTAACTTAAATACCATGCAACAGAGATGCGTGGATCCAGGTAGTTGAGCTTGGAGGTGCCCAGAGCAATCTGTTTGTTCTCCTCTCTGTCTGTGGCCTGCACCTGGAGCTTCATCAGCTGCTCTTCTATTCTCTGTACAGCTTTACGCTTCACTTCCACAGCCCTGACAGAGAAGAGACACATGGACAGACAAGAGGAGATGCATACAGAAAGAGACGCACAGAAAAAAAAAAGACATATGGTGACTAAACTGTTCAATCATTTTGCACTGGTCAACAGCAACTTCTTATAAGCGTTCTTACTTTTTGCTCTTGTCATCATGGGAAGCTTTGTGATCACTCTTGGCAGCCTTCAGCTGCTTCCTGGCTGCAGACAGTTGATTCTGTTTCTCGTCAATCTGCAATTAAATAACCTGAGTACACTATCGACATCACATTAAGAGGGAATAACTTTACCATTCACAATTATAAAATAAAATCCTAATGTTCTTCAAGGCCAATCAAGATGCAGTGGGATAACAAAACAGTTGATTATGGCAGAGCAATTTAAAAAAAAAAAACATAGGGAAATTACCTTAGTCTGAAGGTTTTGCATTGACTTCTCAAATGTTTTGGGTGGAGCTCTCTGGTGGTTACAGAGGATGGCCACCGCCCGGTTGGCACGGTTGTAGGACAGAATCTTAGCTGGGATGCTGTCATCAGCTGGAGACCCCAATATGATTCAGTGAACAAGAAGTTTAAAATTACTGAAATTGTATTTAATTTAATTGAAATTTAATACAGTATGCAATGTTTGTATATTTAAAGGGTAACCAAGCCAGCTATACAGTAACTCATTATTAATATAATTACACAAAATCTGTGAAAATGACCTGACTGGGAAGGCCTCTAAAGATAGAGTAACTAGAGTAATCTCACTTTCTACAATTCCCACTGGAAATTCTTTTCACCTCTCCCCCTTATTGCTGTCACTTCTGGTCTGTCCGTAGATATATTCTGTTGTTGTGGCTGTTATTTCAACAGATCAACACTGTTAGTTTAACCTTATAGTAAACTAACTCTTGTTTTATGGAGATGTTTTTAAAACTCATTTTGTGCAGTAGTTTCATGTTGAATATTTTATTACAAGGCCCGGAGAGGAGCTGAAGCTGAAGGATGCAGTTTTATTAACAAGCATGCATTATTGTTAAGGTAACATCAATTGAACTGTAATATTGTGAAAAACCAGGTAAGGTAAGGTAAGGTAAGCACAAGTTTTTTCTGTGCTCAGATTAAGTTAGAAACGTGTGACTGGAAGAAGCTGTGTATCACTCACAGCTGGTAAGTTCCTTGAGCTGCTGTTGAAGGGTGATTGAGGCATTGTAGGTACGGAAGACCTTGGCTGTCAGGCCGTCCATCAACTCCTGTAAATGCTTGTTCAGAATAGAAGTCTGCAGGAGACACACAGAAAGAGAGATCAAGGAAGAGAGGAAGAGGGAAAGAGGACACAGATGGGCAGAGCATGGGAAATGAATTATGTAAAGTGTTTCAATAAGATTAACAGCATACTGTTTTTCTTTATTTTAAACAAAAAACTACAAATGCAAGCGTGTTTCTTACGTTCAGCCTGTCAAAGAGGTCGTCTTCAGGCTGCTTGTTCTCCAGGAACAACTGCAGGTTTTTAAATACCTGAGAAGAAATCAGCAAAAATTCAATTTATTTAGCATAAAGTCACTCTCATGTAATACTTGACTTCAGAATTCAAGCGTAAATGTTCATGAATGCACCATCACATTTCTCCCAGAGGGGGGCGTCATCCTGCTTCTGTTCATAATGACAAGTACAGTTGGCTTATTACAGTCTGGTGTGTTATTTGTATATACATCCATGTGTAATTGAGGATGCAGAGAGGGAGTGCAGATGAAAAGATGGTGCCCAAGCATGTTTAAGAATTTGTGGAGGAAAGCTGAACATGTCTCTCATGTTCTTGTCTGTGTATATGTTTTTGTCTGAGTGTGAGTTCACTCCGGTAATAGCAGGAAACAGACCACCCTCTGAGGCAGAACTGACGGAAAGCTTTTAGTGCCTGATCACCTGTCTGCGCAAACTTCCTTGTGAGCATAGCAACTTCTTATCTTGTTTACACCAAATTCGCATATTGCCATATGTACAAACAACGCTGCCCTCATTAAACCAGATATCACCGTTTCGTTGTTCAATGCATTTGCCAGTCTTTAATTTCAACATGTTCTCTTACTGAGGTCACATGGTCCCTTTCTCTCTGGTCCATTCCTTTCTTACCCTCTTCTCCACAGGGATCTTGTTGTAGTAGCGGATGGAGTCCTTTCCCAAGAAGTCAAACTCCACCACATACTCCTGGTCGTCCATCTTGGGGTATAGTTTGATGTGCTCTACCCGCAGCGAGCAGCAGCCGACTGTGTCCGCAGTCTCACCTTCCTCCTTTTCATTACCTGCCCTCAGTGCAAGCTATGGGGGGAAATAAAACACTGTTAGTGTCACTGAAAACATAGCAGTGTGACATTTGCTAAGAATTTATTCAATAAATTTGATTTATCTATACCAGTAATTCTCCAGGTGGTATGAAAGGTGACATTATGGATCACAGAAATGATAAAAGTTCATCCACACTAAAAATGATATGCCTTTTTTCTGTATTTCTCACTTTATCAATGAAATAAAGTGCCACAGCTCTCTGTCTGATCCTCATCTCTTTTGACTTCCAGTCATCTCTATACTGGCTACGGAGGCGATCCACACACTTCTTCAACCGCCGCGCAGTTTCATATTTTTGCCAGTCCTTCTCCCCCTACATACACACAAGCACAAACAACTTATTAACTGGTGAAATATTGAAACTCCGATATGGTTTAGAGTTAATGCATGAATGACAGTGTTGGAGGGTTGGAGGGTAAAATTATGAGAGTACCTTGATCCTGGAGCTAGGGTTCAGCATGATGTACTTGATGGAGCCCTGGATGTTCTCTGTCCAAGACACCAGCCAGGTCACCTTGTTGTCATGGCGAACTTCTTTCCACTTTGTCCCTGGAGGAGGTTTAGGGTGCTTGGAGTCCCTAAAGAAAAAGATATGGGATTTAAATGGGAGCAATGACAACTTTTGACACAGCATTTCCAACAGGTGTCTGTGAGCAATGTTTTCTAATTCTACAGAGGTGTTTCTACCAATATGCACCAAAGTGCATCCATATTGTTTAAATAACATCACAAACCTGAAATTAATCAACAACCAAACATTTATTGAGCTTTTTTTTAACTTAATGGAGCAGTCCAAGACAAACTTTATATGGTAAACACTACAACTATGAGACAATAGCGTACACAGATATGTCAATGAAAAACATAACCCCCTTGATGGCCAGTATGCAGAGGTCAACATGTCCTCCTGGGGTAATGTTATTGTTGGAACACACAGCGTATACTGACAGGAAGGTTACCTTTGACACAGTGCCGGCATGTGTACAGTAAATCTGATATACTGTACATTCCCCATGCAGCACGTACATTCTGTTGTCAGCATCTCTTTGATGGCAATAGAATGCTACAAATTAGCCTTCCCATAAACTCTGTCACACACACTGGTTCCCACTGAGGCATGGAATAACAGCAATAACAAGAAAACTATTCCAACTGCCTTTACATAAGTCTAGACACGGTAGAAGATGGGACGGAAGATAAAGTGAAAATGAAGAAAAATGGAGTTGGCGAATGAAGTTGACCTACAGTTTTTGCCTTTATTTGACCTTTTGGCACTAATAGCATCCACATGCATCCATATAATATATTCTGTTTAAACAAACACCTGTGTTCATATAATTAAAATCCAAGAACCAAGAAGTAGACTTCATATTAATATCAACTTCTTGACTGACTTTTTTGTTTTTATTATACATTCACAAACTAAACCTGAATAGAAGAGGTGAAGCAGTAAGGTGCTGATGCTGCTGGTGGTGAGATTACCCACTTGCTGCAGTTAATGATGATGTCTTCAGGTCTGATGCGACGTTTCAACATGCCCATCTTTGGATGGTCACCTCGTCCTCGGAAGAGGCCTGGTGGCTCAATGCGGAAGTTTCCAATCCTCTCCTTATGGTTGTCCATAATGCAGAAGCCATACTCCTGAAGGATCCTCTCATTCTCCTCTTTGATTTTCTATGAGCATTTAAGGATTGGAAAAACAATGAGAGAATCCACAATGTTTTCAGATGAGGGAGAGTCTATGTGAATGCAGGTATACCTGTTTCTCCTCCTTTGACATTTGTTTCCTTGCTTCTGACTGGGCCTTGAAGTACTCACTCATTTCACTGAAGATGCATTTGTTCAGGTCACTGATCTTTGACTTCTCCTCTGAAGTCATTTCCTAAAATAAAAGAAATGATATCTGAACATAAATACTTGAACTTGAATATACCTTCTGTGCACTCCAACTTGTTTACTCAACAACTGTATTCACTCGTATCCTCACCTTCCTCCAATCCTTAAAGAAGTTCTTCCTAAATATATCCTTAGTGGTGTATTCATGATCTAACATCTTGGCAAAGAATGTGGCTACTTCCTCAGCTGGGGCACTAAGTTTCATTGGTTTACCTAGAAATGCAGAAAAACTATATTATGGTCTTTGCCAAATTCCCACACAAATATGTAACAAGTACAATTTTACATAGACAAACTCACCATCATAGTAAAATTTGACTTTATCAGGCAAGGGTTCATATGGAGGTGCAAACACTGGACCTTTATGTTCAAGGAAACGCCATTTGGAGCCATCAGTGTATCTTTCCTCCTCCCACCTACCACAAACAACCACAAAGTACAACCCATGAGAGAGAAGAAAAAAACATGGTATGTACTTCTCAGAAGCTAATTGTGCTTGGTGTGTAATTTCCTGAGGAAAAGCTCTATCTGTCCACAAAGTTATCTTACCATTTCCATTTCTCCTCTTCTTCTTTTTTGGTTTTCTTTCCCTCTGTTACCTTTTTGTCTTTTGTCTTCTTTTTGGGCTTTATGTCCTAAAACAAAATAAATAAATCAAAACAAAAAAAATGAACAAATGAATAAATAAAACAAAGAGTGACCACTCCAGTCTGGAGAACACATTCATCAAAATAATGTTAAAAACTTAATGAACCTCATCCTCATCATCTTCTTCATACTCATGTTTCCTCTTCTTAGCCTTTTTGTCATGTTCTGTCTTGACTTTTTTGGGCTTATATTCAAATCTAGGAGAAAAAACCCCATTGATAATCATTCTTTATCTCAGAATACAGAAATCTACACAACCAGATCTCAAATACAGTGACAAGTGAGGCTTAAAAATGAATTTGTATGAATCTCACTCTTCATTATCATATTCTTGTTTGGTCCTGTTGTACTGTGGAGAGGGGTAGAAGCCATTGCCTTCCTCAGGCTCATTCTTAATGGTAGCAGGGCTGATGTCTCTAATTCACACATTGAAAGCATTGAACTGCATATTAGTAATGCAACATCCCATTAATTATCACCAAGAAATAGCTAAACTCACAGTAAACACTAGGAAATGTTGCTGTTTACCTCACATATCCATTTTCTTTCTCCTTTTTAGGCTTGTCTGTGTGGGATGATTTGATCTGTGAGAAACAGGGAATATATTAACAGACAACTAAAATGTATTTCAAGCAAACATTAACAGTCATGAGAAGACTATTTGTGATATCAAGAATTATGAGAAAACTTCACCAACGTTTATACCAAAGATCTGTATGGCTATTCATTAAAAGGCAGCCGGGGTCTCTATCAATGTATGAACAAACCTTTTCTTCTCTCCTCTTCTCTTTGTGTTTTTCCCTGTGCTTGTCTGAGCTTCCGTCACTGTGCTTCAGCCTCTCTTTGTCTTTGTCTCTGTGTTTCTTCTCAGAGTGCTCCTTATGTTCGCTGGGACACAGATGCCACAGAGGTCAGAGGTCAAGTGCAAAATGTCACACGTGGTCCAGATGCACATGCACAAAAGATCTCATCAACACAGCACCAACCACCAGTAATATAAACTTTACCATTTTTAGCAAATGTTAACAGTGCTTTGGATGACCGATAACAGTGGCCAGGGTTATGACTCTATTACCACACTGCAGTCCACAAGTATTTCAACCACACAAAAAGAAAATACAACAGATTTTCCACAATGGTTCAAATTATAAATACACTGCAGATGCCATTTATAGAAGTAGATTTCAGGGAGTCCTTGTGATGTATGTTTGCTGTAGCAACACAGCAGGGTGCTTTGTTAGTTTCAGTTAAAACAGCAGCACTCTGTGTAACTCTTTCATGGTTTTATTGAAAAGCTTGTTCTTTTTTTTATGCTCTTACTGGCAGAGTCTGTATCCAAATTAACTTCACCAAATGTCCTCCTCATTGAAGATTAATTTATAACATATTCATAAAAGACTTCATACTGGCAAAACAAAGTATTGTGAGGATAAGGGTTTTTTAATAACTTTGATATTGTAAATATCAGTGTAGAGCTTAACAAACCTTAAGTCAAGTACTGTCTTCATTAAAAAAGTAAGAAGAAGAAACGGACATGGTGTCCTACCTGTTGCTGTGTTTGAATTTCTCTCTTTCCTTGTCTTTCTTGTGGTCTTTGTGTCTATGTTCCTTGTCTTTGTGCTTGTCCTTATGTTTGTGAGTGTCTATGATACAATGGAGAGATCGACTTGATTTGACAACATTTTAAAAATCACAACAAAAAGAGATATATATATACACACACACACCAAAATCAGGTCTAACCCTTAGTAACATCAGTCACATGGGTCATATAACACATGGTGTTGGAGATAACATTACTGTCACAAAAGAATCACAGAAAACCAAATAAACACTGTTGCCCATAAAGCTGGAATAAACTATTTTTCTTTTTTACCTCTGACAATAAATAAATAAAGTGTATTATCTTCTCAAAACTTTATTAATCAATATCTTCCAAACATATCACAATGAAAATTAAATCACAATTAACGTTTACAAACTGTAGTTAAAAATTGAAACAACAGAATTAAGGCTTAATACTAATTAAGTCCAATATTACTTTCAAAAGTCATGCAGTCACTATATCGAGTATGGCCCTCCTTGACACACATTAATGTGTTACGGCATACTGTCCAACACAGCATATGTTTTTTTATAGAGGCAAACAAATGCAAGAGCTGCCAACTCTCACACAATGAGCGTGAGATGAGTGTGAGATGCACGCATTTGACTGTCTTCACACACTCATGATTTCTCATGCTGAAAAACATAAAGTTTACGTAGCACTAGCACCAGCACACACACGCCCCCACCACCACCACCACCACAGATCTATCTATCTGATCACCTGACGTAATGGGTACCAATGCAATTCTCTCCCCAAAAAGAAATCTCACTTCTAGGTTTTTGCAGAACTTGCCAGCCTTGCAAATGCATGAATTCATTACACCTGTTCAATTATTTAAATAGGAATAAACAGAGATTATTCTATCTTTATGGGCAAGACTGTATTTATGCAGACTTGCTAGTGACCTTGTCATACATTGCAAGAATTTCACTGCAATATTCATGTGTATTTGTGTATTGTTGGCTTTTGATGGGGTGGCCTCATTTTTTAAATGGTAAAGTAATTAATTTTCTTACTCTTAAATGATTATGATATGAATGACTTTACATCAGTTTTGATATCAAAGAGGTTTTCAGGTGAATTACCCTTCCTGAGACAGACTACTACAATGCTTATCTGATATTTGCTTTGCCCTGCTGTTGTGGCAGTTGGACATCAGCTATTAACTGATATTAGCATATGAAACAGTAAAATACATCTAAGTTATTTTTAAATTAAAAAACTATTCCCACATAACAAATTAAGTCTCCAAGAAGAAAAGTGCTCAGAGTCTGCAGTTTGCAAGACCGATATATGTGTAGAGACAATAAATTGTGCAAAAAAAAAAAATCCTCAAGGCATTTGCTTTTTAAAAAAAAAAAAAAAAAAAAAAGTAGCACAACTTTCTTTTTCTTTTAAAGTTTCTAAATTCATGATGAGTGATGATTCCCTATTGACAGTGCAGATAAGAGTCTCTAGCACAGAGAAGCAGCAGACAGGCAGAGTGCGGCTGGTGGAGAGATACGGGCAGGGAGAGGCAATGCGCTCCCAGCTGCCTCCTCCATATCACGGCCGACAGTTGGCTCACTGATCGGCGCCCTGGCTGCTTCATACAGAAAAAGAAAATGGCGCAGAGACTAAGTCCTCAGCCCCAATTCTGCCACTTTCGGCTCCAAAATTCATTGTAACTGCACGTACATGTTATGATCCAACACATGCATAATAAACACGACGCCAGGCTCTTTCGGAAACCAAAGTCAGATTTAAAAAATGAGGGTCGCAAATGCACAATTCAGACCCTCTTTTTGAACAATAGCCGCAACAGAGTGGAGGAGAAGGGACTTAGTCTCTGGGACGCCATTTCTGTCCTTTAAAAACTAACAGTAGACAGGTCACGATTCCGACTGGAAACCAAAGTCATTATGAATAAAACCCCCGATCAGAGGACCTACCGCTTCCTTTAGAGCCACAATTGACCTGAAAATTGTGAAAAAGGAGAGTTTTAATATTTCAATTTTGAAAATGCCGGTAGGTCGCGTTATTCAACTTTCAATTGCCATACAAAAACGAATCCTGCAAATATATCAACATATAGTAACATTCAAATAATGCAAATAATTGTTTAAGTTCCTACTGAAATAACAAAGAAAACGACGCATATAACTTAATATTTCTTAATCGTTATTTCATATCATGATTAACAAATATTCGTCAGTTATTGCCAGATTGATAGAAAACATATGGGGGGAAAAAAGAGAAAAAAAGGAGAATTATATGACTAAAAATGTACCTGAGCGTCTCCGTACCCATGACCACCGCTCATGTTGAAGTTGTTTTTGTTAGTGTAGCAGGTGAAGTTGGCAGTGGAGACAACTGTTCAGGATGCGAGACTCAGAGAGCCTTTCCCAGAATGGAGTCCCAATGTTGACTGACTGCGCATGCTCATATCGAATAGACAACTGATAGACCACTCCACCTGACCGAGCATCAAAATATCTTCCATCAAGTCTGATACCTCCTTATCTCTTCGAACTATACTAATTACTATTTAAGACAATTCATAGAGGATTCATGTTTCTGATCTAGATATCAGCACATTAGCAGATGTCACTGCTTCACCTAAATGCAGCCCTGATTGTTTACATCATATTCTGCTTTGTCTTTTATCAATAGGGAGTTTAATTGATGGAGATCTGGCAAAATAACAACCTGATATGCAAATCAATAACTGATGAATGATAAAGTAGTAATAATGGAAGAATGATATTGCACAGTTTCACAGAACAAAAGCAGTAAAAAATTTAATTCAGTTTTACAACATAATTATACAATCATGACAAGCTTCATTATCAGTCTTCACATGATTAATCCAGCATTTAATATAAAAAGCACATTCACACAAACACATACTGTATGCACACATTCTAACTACAATCTCACAAAAAAAAGCATGGACAATACAATACCATAATTCTTTTTTAAAAACAATCTGTACATGGTTTCTTTCGCCGATGAAAATTCATAATCTAGGACAGAGAAACCAACATCAACTGATTCACAGCGGGAAACAAAAACATTTACAGTACAGTTCACAGGTTGCCACAGCTGCAGTTGCACCTATTTAGATTTCCTTCGTTTGGCCTGGGTGGGGCTTGCTCCAGTTTCTGTTAAAAAGGTAATACAAGTCAGCAATGCACTGTACACAGCTTGGGTGTAGTGATACACATTCTTCTGAAGTTTATTTTAAAACTTTCTTGTGTGTTTATTTTACCTTTTACAGCAGCACTGGTTCCAGGCCTTGCTGATCTCTTCCTAATGCCACTGTCAGCTACTGGCTCCTCCTCCACCTCCTTCTCTGCTCGGGAGCTACGTCTGCTCGGTCCCTTGGGCTTCTCCACAGCAGCCCTGGGAGGACCAGATAGAAAAACAACAGACAAGGAAAGGAAGATAACACAGTGATGTGTTACTAAAAGATTCAGAGGCGGGAGTTAACTCTGCTCTACTCAGAGAAAGATATAATACCACTCAGGACTCTGCTGTTTTTCCTCGTCTACCACAGATACTGTTCGTCTTCACCGCGACAGCATCCACTACGTCGACATGATCACTGCTCGTGTCTTTGCAGCGCAAACATGTTAAAATACATACCTTGGGACTAAGTTGATGGGCGTCTTTCTTTTCTTTGCCCATCTGTGATAGAAGTGGAAAAACAGCGGTAAACTATAAACTGTGCTGAACAAACATGGCTTCACTTCCCCACGATATTAAGACAATCCCCATGAAAAGAGATATGGCCATAAAGGTCAGTGGAGTGGTAAAATCTGCTTTGTGATAGGCTATGTTGCTTGATTAAACTTAGGACATGCAATGGTATATTTATATTATTGCATGCTAATCATACATACCAAGTGTTGAGGCCACGTGACTCACTGATTTCACCATGTAACCCCCTGGCCAACCACATGACCTCCCTGAGTTTCAGTAGAGTTAGAAATGTCTAAGCATTTCTCCTTCGTTAGTCTAAAGACTAGGCCAACTTTTCAGAGATCAGTATTAAGGGACACCTTAATAAACCCCAGCACATAAGGCAATACATAGTTAATTAACAACATAGCAAATAAAAGAATACACATTTTATGGGGAATCTTACCCCTGCTCAGGACCTGTCGAGACCTCTTCACCTAAACAGGACAAGAAAAAAAATTACTTACATGACATCATTATGGAATTGTTCCTTTTTCTTTTAAAGATAAGCTTCATTAAAAACATCTGTAACAAAGTAGACCATGCTTACCCGTCTTCTCACTAGCAACAGACTCCTGTGACTGTGAAACTTCTGGTTGAACAGGTGCTAGGGAGAAAGAATAAAGTAGGTCAACTGACATATTTTACTACTGTATGTTAAATTATTGCCTGAATAATTGTCTCTCCTTCACCAGTCACCATTGGCTTTGCACTTATCAATTGCTGTCCCCTTCAAGCAAGTGAAAAACAGGATTACAAGATATTCTTTCAGAACTCATTGTTGCATTACCTGTTTTATGGCATGTAATAACTTCAGTATGTAATAACAAACCCTTACTTCAACAGTCACACAAGGTATATAAAAAGGTGTTTAAAATGATAAGCAGGACCTGACCAACGATCATGGCCATTATTGTGTTTATTGTATATTTAAGCTGTCAGTTGTGTGTTTACCTGGGGTGAGTGGAGTTGTTTCAGCAGGTCCTACAGCTGCTGGCATAGGAGGCTCCACAGCTGGGGCATCAGACTGGGCTTGTGGAACTCCGCTAGGGTTAACAGCTGGGGGGGATATGGTTGGAGGAACGTCCTGAACAGGTCCAGGTACAGTAGCAATGGGAACAATGGACGGTACTGGACTTTGTGCAGGAACGATCGTAGGGAGGACGGTAGCTGAAGAAACAACAGTGGTAGCACTAACTACAGTGACAGGAATTTGAGAAGTTACAGCCTGGGCTGGGCTAGAGACTGGAGCTGGTGCAGGCAATGGAGCTGGGGTAACAATCTGAGTAGGAACAGCCACTTGGCTATGAACTGGGAGAGGAGAGGACACTGTAGGGGAAGTAATGATGTTTGAAGCAGCAACGGTAGTATGGGGCGCTACCGCTTCATTCTGAATTGCAGGACTTGCAGTAGGATGAAAGACCTGGGGCAGAACAGTCCCAGTGGGTACCTGTGCAGGCCTTTCTACAGGACTCTGCTGGCATTCAGCTGTACCAGAAACAGGTGCAGCAGTCTGTGCAGGCTTGCTTTTCACCTGAGCAGTGGAAGATGGAGACATGGGGCCCTTTCGGAGTGTGTTAACAACTCCAGGACTAGAGCAGGGAGGAGGAGAAGCCAGGGATGGCTGAAAAGTAGATGATGCTGAAGAGCTTGGATGGTGAGATGGCTGCTGGACAGAGGGATTAGATTTCTGAGCAGATCCTGTCTCGCCCAGATTTTCTGCTTTGAGAATCCCAGGATTAATTTGCTGAAGAGCTGTGACAGTACCAACTGAGGGTGATGAAGACACACTAGTAACAGTCTGAACCTGTCCAACAGCACTTCTGGTAAGCTGAGTGCTGGCCATGGTAGCCCCTGTTGATTGGGTGGAGCTTTGGGTAGCAGAAAGGATGCCTGTAGTGGAAACCATCATAGTGACTGACTGTGATACCACTGAGGTATTGGGAGCCACAGATGAACTTGGGACCTGGAAATATACAGGGGTGGTGGTGATGAACTGTGGTCGGGGGACAGGTGCCTGCTGTCGAATATCCTGAGGTCGAATGTTCTTGCTAGCGACAACCATAGATGTAGGTACTTGAGGATTTGGGGCAGAGGCCACTAACACAGTGATCTGGTTTGGGGGAATGTTGGTGGAGGAGGATGGGCGCTGTAAGATTGAGTGAACACTTGTCACAGGTTTAGGATTAGGGCTTGGTTTTAGAGCTGAACTAGCTGGATTTAGAGCAGAGTTTGAGTTAGAGCTGGTACTAACAGCTAGGGCAGTAGTGCTCTGACTGGAAGAGACTGGGTTGGGAGTTACAGTTGGGGCAGCATTAGTGTTAGTACTAAGAGTGGGGCCAAGTGAGGAAGTCGTGTTTACATTCAGACAGGGACTGACACCAAGACTTGAGATGGGGGTTTGGTTAAGGCTGGGGGTAGTATTGGAGCTAACGTTAGTGCTAGGGTGCAAGCTGGGAATCAAAACAGGTTGCAAGTTAGGACTGCTAGTAGGGACTGGGACAGCAGGTTTGGGTTTAGCTTCTGATTCATTTATAGTGGCAGTAGTAGCAACAGGAACTGATGTGTCTGTGCTCTGGGAATTACTAAGGGGTGGTCTCTCTGGATCCAAAGCAGATTTGGGGCTGTCCTTTCCCATAAAATCCCTAACAGTATTACTCTGTACAGGTCGAAGAGGCATGTTTGGGACACCCGTGTTATCCAGTAACTGGTTGAGGGAGGTTGGAGCTGCCCTGAGAGCAGGTGAGACCTCAGAATCCTGCAAAGGTGCTGTGTGTGTTGGATGCCTATCAACTGTCCCTGCCTGCAGTTCCAAGTCAGGTTTAGGTTGCTGAGGCGTGGAGAAACGAGGGCTTGTCATTCTAGGAGCTGATAATTCCCTCAGAGGCTGCGGCTGGGGTTGAGGCTGAGGCATCTGTCGCTGCTCTACTGTCATCATTCCCTGACCTTCCCTTACTCCCTCAGCAGGATTACCTTGCATCCCATGGAAGGGACTCTGGGTCTGTTGTGCCTCCATGCCCCCACTCATCTGTGAGGGCATAGATATTGGACTTGGGGGTACTGAGGTAGGGCTTAGCATCATGGTTTGCCCCTGAGAGTTAACCATCTGCTGCTGATGGGGAGGGCAAGCGATGGCCATCTTTGTCCCCTTTTGTCTTCCTGGACTTGGAGTGGCTGACTTGCGACTAGAGGCTGGACTTGACCTCCGACTATTGCTAGGACTTGCCCTCTTACCCTGCCCTCCAGACTGCTTGTCCTGTTTAGCACCTGCACCTCCTGCTCCACCGCCAGTGGAAAAAGGTTGCTGACTGTTAGTGTTATTTCCACTCACACTGCCATTGTTGTTGCTTGGTAGAGATAAGCTAGGAGGGGCCTGCCCAATGGCTTTCAAAGTTGTTGGGTTGAGACCCTGCTGGTCAAATCCCCTGTTTAGGTTAGGCCTGGGAGGCAGAGGAATGTTAATTTTGGGAGGAAACAGCCCTGCAATAGAGGCATTTAACCTTTCAGGTGAAAGGTTGATTTCAGAGGGCTCGGTACTGGGTGGACGATTAGTTGGGGTAAGGGGATGGTGGTACGGTCTGGGGCTGGCTCTGTTGGGGGTTTTGGGCCTGGAACTCTGTGAGGTTGTGGGGACATTGGGGAAATGAAGGCCAGGCACAGGGCCTGCTTGTTGAGGCTGAGTGGGCAACTGCTGCTGAGGACTGGCTCCAGTGTGCTGGGGCAGTGGTGATGGACCAGGGCCTTGCTTCATTAGGTGAGTGTTGGCACCCTGGTTGACTATCATCTGTTGAGTCCCATTTCCAGGCTGTATCCCCATTTCTGGACCACCAGGTCTGTCCTGCTTTGGGTGTGCCCCTGCAGGAGCTTCTTCAGATCCAGTGCCTTGGGGACCCTGCACTACCTCAGGTAGGGACATTCTTCGTGCTGTACCTGCAAGCTAAAAAAGGAGGACAAATACAAGGTTTTAGTCTAAATAAAATAAAACTGTACACAGTGCATATTATGATGTGAATGTAAATACAGTACTATACAGAATACTGTATGTCATCACACTAATGAACCTAACTAATACAAGTTATGTTTCTATTCTCCTTAAAATTATGTGCATGGCTGTTTTCCTTTGTCATTGGTCAGCATAGTGTGGGGACTCATTGCTCCATGTATTATGGAATATGTTTTTGCCTTAGTATTTCAACCTCACCTGAGGATTCACCATCAGGGGCATCCCTCTGGTTTTGTCAGGTGATGGCGGTACTCCTCCATGCCCTTGAAGGTTGATCATTACAGGCATGTTGCCTTGTTGTGAGACAGGAAGTCTCTGCACCTCAGGTGGATTGCCTATGCCCCGAGGAGGGAGTTGCCCTCCTGGAGGGATGGACATGCGATTCTTAGCCTGCTCATTCTGCATCTTCAGCATCATCATCATTTGCTGCTGTTGTTAAAATATAAAATGGGAATCAATGTTGAGTATGCACAGATAATTTCATAACTAGTGTGTTGATTTTAATATTGCTATTGATCCAATACCTGTTGCTGCAGGTGTGGCTGTTGAGCTTGCTGCTGTTGTTGTTGTTGTTGTTGTTGTTGCTGCTGTTGTTGTTGCGGTGGTGGTTGTTGTTGTTGCAGCTGATGGGGGTGCATCTGTGGCTGACCTTGACCTGAATTCTGTGGCCCTGTCATTCCCTGCTGCCCTTGAGCATTCTGGAGACTCTGCAACTGCAGCTGCTGCATCTGCTGCTGCTGTTGCATCTGCTGCTGTTGTTGCAATTGTTGCTGCTGCTGCTGCTGCTGTTGCATTTGCTGCTGTTGCATTTGTTGTTGCAATTGTTGTTGTTTGTTTTGTTGTTGCTGTATTTGTTGCTGTTGCATGTGTTGAATTTGTTGCTGTTGTTGTTGTTGATGCTGCTGCTGCTGTTGTTGTTGTTGTTGTTGTTGTTGCTGTTGCTGCTTTTGCATAAACTGCATGGGTACCTGCTGCAATACTCTCTGGTCTCCAGGTTGGCCAGGAAACCCTAAGGATAGTGCAGGGGCACAAAAGACTTAGGATGAAGTACAGAATACTGGAAAGTTTATTCAACTAAAGAAACAGCAAGTCAGTACAGGTACAAAATAATTGCCAAAAAGTGATGATTTATTTTAAGCCATGTCTTTTAATTGGTACTTAAAGTCAAAATACAAAAATATATAGCTGGATAAACACAATATAACTCTCCACATTTCTGTTCCACCAGAGCCACATTACTACTAGTGCAGTGCCTGTCTGGAATGGGTCGATCATTTGGCCTGTGGCCACTACATCAACACAAGTACTATAACAGTAAATACATGTTCCTTTTTCATTTCAGGGCAACATTTAAAAATAAAATAATGCGCATCCTTAAATAAACTGGACTGATCAGATTGGGTTGTTGCATCGGATTTAGTTAAATCGCATGACACTAATCCAAACTCTATTTCTGATATGGCTGTTTTCATCAGTCTCTACATTACAGCAAATATTTACAGCATTAATTGGCCACTTTCATTTTTACTTCATGTAGTTCACAGCGCACAGCTTCAAATTCCTCAGCCAACACAATCTTTAGCTCTGACCTAAGCAGTATAATGAGGTCTTTTTCAAGAAGGTGAGAATTTTGACTTCCACTTTGATCTGCTGCCTTTATTCGACAATCTGGTTGCATTGTGTTACTGCTGCTCACAATAAGATGAGTTTGAATCTTTAGAACCCGAAGTGGAGGCTCCGCTAGTGACTTGATACTTTTGAAAACTGACCCCATTGCCTACTCACTGGCACTCACCCAAAATTGATTATTTCAATGATATTTACCTGCAGGCCGATTGGGAAATTCAGGGAGTTTTGGCCCAGAGTTGTCTAGACCCAGGCTCTGTTCACCACTCAGATTTGGCAGTTCGGAATCTTCCATGCCACCAGCCACATCAAGACCACTAGGATAGAGAGAATAAATACATAAATCAAAATATGAATGAAACAGTAATACAAGTCACTTCAACTGTTGCTTATCAATACAAACTGTTACCCAAGTCCTTCTACTTGCTGTTGTCCCTCTCCATCTTTGGGCTTCTTCTTGCGAGCTGGTTTCTTCTTTTTGGGTTTGGCCTGATTGCCCCCACCTGCTCCCTGTTTTCCTCCTGGTCCAAATTGGCTGGCTGAGATATCACTCTGCAGCAAATTGACCAGCAGTGGGCTTGTCAATGTTACATCCTTGCTGACAGGAAAACCACCTGCTGGTACACAAGGTCCTCCCATTGCCATCTGACCTGGGAATTGTGAGTTAAAGTTCATGCCATGGCCTGCAAAGTGGCCATTTCCCATCTGCATGTGCTGAGGGCCAGTCATCATGCCTTGCTGCTGCTGTGCCTGCATGTCAGGAACCATTTGTTGGACTCCCAAGTCCCCAGTGCCACTGTTAGGATCCCCTAAAGGATGTTGGTGCTGTTGAGCTGCTTGCTGTTGCTGCTGTTGCAACATGGCCTGTTGCTGCTGTTTCTGCTGTTGCTGTAACTGCTGCTGCTGTTGCTGCAACTGTTGCTGGATAAGATGACCAGCAGGTAGCCTCATCTGTTGTCCGTGCATGCCCATCACTTGATTAGGATTTCCGGCAATGGGAACTTGTTGAGGCTGTTGCTGGGTCATCTGCTGGTGCTGTTGTTGCTGTTGTAGCTGTTGCTGTTGCAACTGGTGCTGTTGCTGCTGTTGCAACTGCTGCTGTTGGAGTTGAGCCATTTGTTGCTGCTGCTGTGGAGTCATCTGCTGTGGGCCAACTGAGCCCTGGAACTGAGCCATGTTACCTGGAACATTTGGAGAAGGGCCACGCATCATTGGGCCCGGCATGACCCCAGCTGGAATCTTGCCTCCAAATGCCTGCTTGTTGCCCTGCATCTGGTTGGCAACCATTTGTTCCATCATGGTATTTTGTTGCTGTTGCTGCTGTAGGAGCATGGCCTGGTGACCTTGGCCTCCAACCATCTGACCCTGCCCATGCATCACCCCCTGGCCTTGCTGTGGCATCATCTGCTTGGGTGGGGTCATCCCTCCTCTCTGCCCTTGATTGAGGGGCCTTGAGAGGACAGTTTGACCTCCACCCTGGCCTTGAACCATCTGGCTGGGGGAGGAGGACACGGGTTGGGCCTGATGCTGGAGGCCCATCATTTGGGTCTGGAGGCCAGGCTGTTGCTGACCCATACTAGGCCCAGCAGTTGTTCCAGGGGGCAGACTTGCCATGCTACTTTGTACACCCATAGCATTGGGTTGAGCATGGAGTGGGCCCTGCATTGAGTTTGGTGTGGAAGCTGATGGCTGAGCTCCTGATGTAAAACAAAAAGGGAAAAAATGGAATTTACTTATAAAGGGGATCACATCGGGTAATAAGGTACTATACATTCTGCTAACTAAATGTTAAGTCGCAGGTGACCAAATGTGGCTTTCAAACATTAATATACACAATAAGTCTAAACATGAACAACTGAGTTTGTAAGTAGGACTAGGATTTCTTGTTCAATTCCCATATTAGAATCACATTTTAAATTAAGACTAAATGATTTCAAATATGAATGGATCACAAGTTTTTGTGTTAAGCTACTTAACCTCAACAAGTCTATGATGTACTGAAAGCATAAATAATAAAAAATAAACATTAGATTATGCTGTGATTAAGGTTCATGATGTCAGTAGCATGTAATACCAGGTCACAGACAAATCATTGCAGTTCATCATTTGTAACTGGCCCTGAAAACCACCTGCGTAGCTAATTACAATTACTGATCTATAATTTCAGGCCTTAAAATGATTTATTTTGCAATTTCTACATCATAATAAAAGTGATTATTTTAAGCATGGTTCTATAATTGCTGTGTTCTATGAGAACTTTAATTTTACAGTAGATGTATTAGTGGTCATGTAGGTATAATTGTCAGCGTTTATCATTTATCATGCTCATTTCATGAGCAGCACCAAAAAACTGGTAGCTGATATCATGAGCAATTTTTGTAAATTACATTTAACATAAATCCTGCATACATGACAGAAATATTTTCTCTGTAAATGTGACTGTCACAAACATGCAATACCTAAATTTAAAGATTTTTTGCCAAAATATATTTGTGTAAAGAGAAAATCTGTTACAATGTTTATAATGATTCAGGAACTAGCCTAATTTCACACTGTTTTAATTTCCATTATTCAGCCAAAAAAATGTTGTTTCTGTGCTGAGGATACTTTACCTGTGTGAGTCATTGCTTGGCTGCTCTGAAGCTGCTGATTGGATCCTCCACCAGGGGTTCCTGGAGTGCTAGCACTCACCTGACCTTGGACAAAGTTTGGATTTGGAAAGCCCATGGGACGCTTAGCCATGCCTGAAATTAGCATTCATTGAGTTGTTATCTCAAGACTCCAGACTGCACTTAATTTACAAATTACTTTTGGATAAAATAATCATATTAGCAAAACAAACATACTTTTATTCTTTGTGCAATCACGAACAAGAAACTGTTACTGATACCAACCTGGATGAACTTGGGTCCCAGGCTGTCCATGCTGGGGCATTCCCATGAATCCTTGTTGCATGTTACCCTGTTGGCCAAGGGCTGCTCTTCCTGGTGAACCCACACCTTGAGGAAAACCCTGTGGAGTTGTAGGTCTCTGAGCCATCATAGGTGGAGTCCCAGGTGAACCCTGCTGAAAAGGAGATGAGGAGGAACCCGGAGACTTGGCAGTGAGGTTGCCCTGTGGTCCAGTAGTTGGTGGAAGGGGTGGAGGGGGTCTAGGTGGTCCTGCAACACCTCCAGGGCCAGCCTGTGGGCCTTTAGGCTGGGGAGCAGCAAACTGACCCATTCCTTGTTGCTGTTGCTGCTGTAACTGGCCCTGTCCCATGGCATTAAATACCTGTCCTGCCTGCTGGCTGCCAAATGGGTAAGGAGGTGGAGGGTGGCTGGGAGTCTGAACTGTAGCAAGGGAAGGGGGGCGCTGAACCATCTGGCCTTGGGGTGGGGGCTTCCTCCAGGCAGGGGCTCCTTGGGGGGCTGGTGTCTGGAGGACTCCAGAAGGCAACTGGTTCCAGCCAGGAGGCACAGCCATCTGACCTGATGGGTTGAATGGAGGTCTAGGTCCAAGCTGAGAGAGCTGTGCTTGCTGCTGGGCTTGTTGCTGTTGGTGATGCTGTTGTAGCTGCTGTAGCGCAGCAGGGTTGAGTGGTCTTCCAGTCTGCAGAGGCTGCATGTGATGGGCAGCCTGAGGAGGCATGGGGCCTGAGCCATGGGGACCAGTCTGTTGGTGCTGAAGTTGCTGTTGCTGCTGAACTGACATACCAGGCATCATTGGATCCATCACATCTGTGAGAAAGTTTTTCCATTACTGCACTGTCCGAGCAACAACATATTCAAAATGGCAAAATTTTTAATTTATCCTACAAGAAAATGAAAATTTGAACCTGTCTGTGAAGATGGTCGTGGAACGCGAGGGTGCATCTGTCCACTGCTGCCTGGCACCATAGCCTGACCTGCCATGCCAGGCCCAGGGGGAACCATCGATGGATTAGCCATCCTCACGCCCCCTTATGGAAATATGTGCATATTCAATAATCATCTTTAAACAATAACTAATATTTACTAAGTGAGTTTCTGTTTGTATGTATATATGTATATATAATACACACACAAACACACATATATACACACACTAAAGGAACAATTAACCAAAATGAAAGCACAGTTTCAGTCTAGTTGGTGGTGAACATATGTAATCAAGTCAGTAAACAAATACCTGGACCAGGCTGACCTGGAAAACCAACATCCATTCTCATTTGGCCAGGTGTTCCTATTGGTCCATTCACTCTAACTTCTTGTCCTCTATTTGGTCCCATAGCCACGTTGATGGCCCCTTCCCCTGAACATCATCATAGGGAATATTAGCATAGCTTTTAACAGTTAAGAGTCTGGTGAATTGGATTTTAAACACACATAGAAGCAAGCCTCTCAGAAAAGTAAGACACATTAATGATATATGGACGAAAACATTCTTGCATGCGGCATCATTATGAATGTTGTGCTGTTACCTTCTATCTGCACAGAAAGAATCCCCAGTTCTCGAAGCTGTTGTTGGTTGTTCTGGGCCAACAGTCTGAGTCGCTCCGCAGCATCCCGAGGAATGTTGAAGGTAACTCGCACACTGTTCCATGGCTCTACATGCTGTGGTTGCAGCCTCTCTGAACCTAACAGAGAGTCAATGAATGGATTAAAAGTGTAAAAGACGTTATTAATTAGAAATTGACAGAAATAAAAGTTTGCTGGAATAAATGATCAAATGTACATTTTGAGTTAGATTAGTAACAAATGTGAAAAAATACAAAATAACAGAGAAAGTGGAACTTTCTGTATCGAGAGAGCTCAATATGCATATATTAATCATGTATTTGATCAGTTCCCTGTTCAATCAATATTATAAAGACCAGGGAATTACACAGTTGTGACACATTAGGAAATAATACACATTAGGAAATAATTATGTCTCTCAGGTTCTAAACATCTCTGTGTGGTCAAGTAAATCAAAGGAAAAGGGAACTGATGCAGTAGGCCACCAAGAAGCTTACAGCAACTCTGAAACTGAAAATGGAGACACAATGGGCTTACTACTAGTGCTGCAATATCTCAACCCACAAACACATTTATATAGAGTGCCAAAGGTGGCTGCACAAATATTGACACGAAGGGACTGACAGCAGCCAATTTTTTACCTCACTTATAATTTGAAGCAATTTGAAGATGTTACTCTTTTCTTTGACATATAAGTGACATTTTAGTAACCACTGCCAAAGAATTAATTAGTGTGATTAGCAGCTAAACGTTTAAACAATAAAACATAAATAAGCTCAAGAGGATGAATTATTTCTCTAAAGTAT
>JANJYP010161045.1:0-11085 GCA_024605115.1 Rastrelliger brachysoma
GACATGTTTTGTAAAGCACTTAGAGTGGTTGGAAGACTAGAAAGGCACTATATAAATGCAGTCAATTTGTCATTTGAATATGGAAATGTTTTGTAACGGTCACTAACATTCACTTTGTATTGCAAGCAGTATATGGTGTATAAACTATCAGTCATATGGTTGTAAGAGGAAGAATGTGTTTATTCTGTCAGCGGTTACACAGCATTGCTTGAATTTAAATATTCTAAGATGACTTTGTACAGTAAATATGCTTGAAATATACATTTGGACAAAACATAACTAACCCAGTATCCCTGAAATTATGTCAGTATTGTTCAGTTCTGCAGTGCACAATATAATGCTGTGCCAGTGCTCAGTGCCACTTAATGAAGTAATGTGTCTTTTACGTAGTGAAGCGTAATATGGTTTGGGGGTCAGACTGCTGAATGGCCACATAGTGCATCTATGTGACTTTCATAGAGAAGACCTACAGTATAAGCACAATATTTTTGCTGTCTAATCCAAAACATAGTTTTTGTATACTATAACTATACAAAATAACACATTTACGTTAAAACACAAACCTGTTATTCTGATTTGATACATTGGAGATTGAAGAGACTGTTATGTTGACAGGAATTCAATTTAAGTGTCCTTCACTGCCAGAACTCCAGCACTCCTCCACCAGTGCTGTTACGTTTCAAAGGATAGGTGGTATCAGAGGGTCTGCAGGCCTGAGGGTCTAATACAGCTGCACACTCTGCACTGCTGATAGCAACACCCTATAGCTGCCAAAATGCCAACACTTACCAAAGAGGCATCATCTTAAAGATTAAAAAAATAACATACTGCAGAAATGCTCGCCAGAACATTTTGCAAAGTCTCGAGTATTGTTGCTTTTGAAGTGGTCAGTGCACATTGTGCAAGAGAAAAACTGCTCGGCAGTGATGTGGCTTGTTAAGTCAGGAAGGAATCTCTGCAGAGACATTCACTTAAATATTTCATCTAAGTTTATGCATGATGTGCCAGAGTCAGATGATGATCATGGCTGCATCTTTCAACAGAAAATTGTGCCATGATCAAGACAGGATAAAACACATCGTTCGTCTCCATGATCTTATATAGGATAGTCCTAAAATCTGATGCCCATTAAAAATGAAACGCCTGTCATGAGTTCAAGCCTCAGTTTGGTTCCACTTATGCAGTCTTTTTTTTTGTTCCTTTTTTTACATTTGCGAATTTTTGTTGTTGTTCATAATAACACTCAAGTGGCAGAAATAATGCATCAGTAATGAATACTGCAGGAATACAGCTTTGAAAACGACTTAAAATGTCACATTTTTAAAGACATTTCAGCAGTTTATAGATGATGTTATGATGTTGTTCTAACCTTAGCAAATGTGATGTCTTAAGTGTCTTACCACACTGTTTTTGTCTGTTTGTTTTTTAGGTTGAAATCATTGAAAATTTTGTATTATTTACTCTAAAACACCCTTTACATCATCACCTTACTCCCCATGCATTTTGTATTTTCATTTATCAAAGACTACTCCCACAAATGCTGAAGGTCTGCTCTCCCAAACAGGCTTGGGCATAGTAAACACTTCAAAACATTCACAGTGTTTCATCTCTCCCTCAGCAACAATCATCTCTGGAAGCAAAAGGTCAGGATTGTGCCAGCTTTTTTATGATGATAGCAACCAAAGCTTGTGAAAGGGAAGGATTGTATCACATTATACTGTCCATTGTTCATTTTACACTCTGTTATGCATTTGAGTTTGCCAAATTTTAAGAAAATAATAGTTGTTATATCCACTCAATAAACCAGCTACATTTTTTGTATGCCATGTATACATGTAACCTGGTTTTTACATGTTAACATGTGCAAGACAGACAAATTATCTTGTTATCACAGACAGGGAAAAGGCATCACTGTGTCAGCAGAGCAGCAGAATGAACTTATTTATAACTTTATTCCAGGCTTGAGTACAGACAGTGTACAACTGAACTGAACTTATCAATGCACAATAAACAGAGTAGAGAATCCAACAAAAGTAAACTGAAAACCAGGACTTAAATACAAACTGTACTACATATACAACAAGAAACAGGACAAGAGCTGATTGGCTGGGGAAAGCACAGGAGGCAGTGCAGGGCAGGTGTGGGGCACATGAATATAGAAGACCAACATTATTAAAAAAGAACCCAGAAAATAAACTGTAACTATTCACAGTCTATCCCAAAACTCAGTGCACAAGTCACAACAAGCACACACAGCAAAATAAACTTTAGTGTATATTGCTTTTAACAAAAACATGAATAAATCAGCCTGTCAAATGAAGTGCCATGCATATCAAATGGCGTGCCACACGTAAGTGTAACAACCTAAATCTAACTAAACAACAACTGCAGCTCTGAATAACATGACTACTGTTTTGGTTCACTTTAGCACATATTTCCAATGAGAGTCAATGTAGAAAGCTCTGAGGACTCTGAGGTGGTCCTTACATATAATCTCCAGTGTCTTTTATTTTAGCATTTCTCTGTTGCAACATAGATTAGCTAAAGCAGAATTTTCCAAACCTGCATTAGAAAGATGAATTTTAAGGTATGTAGCCTTCTGTGCTTGCATAGTTTTATCTTGTCTTGTGACAAATTAATTGTAGACGCAGGTGTTGACCCAAACCCTAGAGCAACTGCTAAATTAAAAACTTGTAGCAATGAGCATTTCAATTAGTCTACTTACGCTGTTTTCTTCATGGGCATATAACTGTGACTTTTGATGAATTGTGCGTTGCAGAACTTTCCAATATGACTGTTATTCCCAAGGAGACTGGGGTGTTGACGTGAAAAATTGATCTAAACAAAATGCGCTGCAGGCTCAGATTTCAGAGAAATTTCTTTACAGACACAAAACATTAAAGGAAAAAAATAGAACTACTGAGTAATTGTTGACTAGTGTTTAGTGTAAGAAACCATTGCAGACTGTAAGTCAGATTGTATTGCTTTATAAAAAAATGTATTAGTGCTTCTTTGTTTGCTATGAGGAAGCTGAGCAATTCTATTTATATTTCTTTTACCTTAACACCAGCATTTGCGCACAGAGGATATTAAGAAGCAGAGCTGAGAGAGCTAAATAGCCAGGACCTAAGCCAAAATGCAAACCCACACACACGTCTACAGCGTGCGGTTGATTTTTCCATGAAAGAACATTGATTTGCTCCACTCCTGAGACACAGTGTATTGCACTGGCATCCTGCGGTCTGACAGAGTTGTTCAAACCAGTTTTCTAATAAAAAATTATCGCACAGTCAGAGGTAGCAGTGGCATTTGGTGTGACAGGATTAGGCAGGGATGGAGTGGATGTTTTGGAGAGAGGCACCTGCAACTCTGGCTAGCATACTGTATGTGTCTAATGATGTCAGATTACATAGTCACCTAGGAAACCAACAAAAGACTGGAGCAGAAATAGTGAAGAAGGCGCAATTTCCCTGATTGACAGGGCAATGTAATGCTGTGCAGCATGCATAATTAAAAATGTGGCACACACTCTTTCTGGCTTGTTGAGTCTGCTGTTGAGCTGAAGCAGTTTCTAATGTTGTTCTCGTGCCTTTACTCTAGTGTACTCTGCACTGACGACTGTCCCGTGTGTGTGTGTGCAGGAGCGAGGGTGGAGAGGGAAGAAGGGACGCAAGGAAAAAAGGGAGAAATGGCTGGCTATTTTTTTAAGGACTGCTTTCAGATATAATCAAAATAAACATCTTACCTCAGAGGCACAAGGCTGGCTACAAGCCATGTTAGTTTCTTATTGTAATTTGTAAATTTGTTTTTTTCTTGTTTGTTTTTGTTATCCAGTTGAACATACTTACAAAGCAGATAGGTGGAAGAGTACAAGACAAAACTGGAAGGCAGACAAGGAGAGAGGCCATGTTGGTGAGCACAGGGTGCACCTGGGGGTGTAACCTATGTTATGTTTCATGGGTCAGAACTTGCATGTTGTATCCCCACAGGAAGTTGAGGGATGGTACTCTGATGAAGTCAAAAAGCAGAAACATGCTGACCCAAATCTCTTCAGCATTACTCAGAATGCTTCTTTTAGCATTTGCATTTTTTTCAATCTTTGAAAACGACATGCATTCATTAATTTATTATTACGTTATTTTCTCAAAGTGATGCCGTGTGCCCTTACACTTGCAGGAGAGTCAAATATATGCATTCAATTCATGTTCTGTCGTGTCTCTCCCTTCCATTTAGCTTAGTGTCTCAGTCTTCCACCTCTATCCTAGGGGACAAACATGGGAGGGAGTCGTGAGTTGACACCAGGAAAAAGAGAGTTGTCTGCAGGGAAACAGGGAGACGCAGTGATGTGACTCTGTGCCAAATGTTTACAGGCGAGCTGACATAGTTAGAAGATGGAAAGGGCTGAAACGAGGCTGTCTCTCTCTGCACTCTTGGAGGAACGAGAGATAGGAAATCTAGGTCATTGCCACTGATGCATTGCAAAGCGAACTTCAAACAAACCTGGCCTTTAGCGTGATGGCTCTCCAAAGCCGTGTTACATGCCATCAGAGACTGATCGCCATTTTCTGCCAAGAGCTGCCACTGAGTGATGAATAGAGCTGTTCTCGATATGGAGAAAAGGCACAAGCACTGCAGAGTCTATCTGTCAATCTATCAGCCTATTTGTGTATGAATATGGCTTAACATATGTACACAAAGAAATCATTCTTTTGGATCTGGCTTTGTAACCAATTAGTTGGACGGTAGTTAGACCACATGCTTCGTTTCTATTCCTCATCTGCCCTTCACTCGGAATTGCCTGAGGGAAGTCTTATCCGTAATCATAGCCCTGGGAATTGTGGTAAAAAGCTTTGTTCTTCTATTGAAGGCTCGATCTGTCTATTTCAAGGGCAGCTGGTTGAAACAATAGTTCTGTGTTGGAAATGATTCCACTTCCTTTCAGAGACAGTTGAAAATACATGTTTTGACCTTTTTTTTTCTTTTTTGTTTCTTTTTTTGTCATCTCAGTCTCATTCAAATTATTGCTTATTATTAATTTTTTCAGCAGGAACAGCTTTTATACATTTGTGCTCATGAATGACTAAAATAGTAACACAAGAGAAAATGTAACATACGTTAAATAATAGTTCTCAAGATTTGTTACTTTCCCTCAAATTCAGTTGCAAAGACAGCATCCCTGGCTTTAATGACTTCAGACTACATATAAGTAGTTTGTAGAACTTTTCAAAAGCCTTTGGTACGGTAGATGCATTCTGTTTTAGCTGAGATGTTGCAAGTAACATAAAAAGCAACCATTAGAAATGTATGAGCTTAAAGTCCAAATGAAGCAACACCCCATTAAAGAAAGAAAACACAGCCCTGCAGTTCAGAGGAGGGGAGTGTTTTGTGCTCAACCTCGCAGCATAATTTTAGAATAATGTTTTAACATGCACTCATTGCATAAGCTATAATTAATGGAGACAAGGTGCAGGTTGCGGATTTACTCATTGTTGTAGGAAGGCTTTCTGAAGAGATGGTGGTGTCTGCTCTCTGTTAACACAAAAGCTAGAGTGCTGGAGCTAATGTGAAAGTGCCATAAGAGTCAGTTACTTGAATGGCTATTCTAAAATAGTCTGACAAAATGTCTCAAACGTCTGAAAAATACAAAAGTTTCCCCACTGTCTTTGTTTCTAATGTGGCTATCTGTGGTTTTAATTAAAATGACCTTCTACCTTAACTGTACCTGCTTCAGCTACATGTGTCATATTGTAATGTACCGTATGGCATCTGAGGAGAAAAAGGATCAGTAGATTTCTCTGGACAGAAAAGTAAGCTCATTGGTTGTTGATAGGAAGCAATACACTCTGACTGGTGTAAAGGATTACTTTTTTCCCATTTCCCTTTTTTCCCCAACAATGATTTGACCATCAGTGCACTGGATGACATTTCTTCATTACCACTCTAGTTTATTTTGGGCTGTTAGAAGTACTCAATTAGTATCAATCTGTGGCTGTGTTGTGTTGTGAAACGTGATGTAACAACTTTGTAGTTGCCTTTTCCATTCATTTGATTTGTGCTTGATAGAAACATTTGCGGATATGTGGTACTAGCCTACTCCTCCTCTATCTTTTAAATTGTGCTTATCTGTTAAATCAGCTGCAGTAATTGATATGGGTCCACTGTAGATGCTTGTGAAGTTCAGAGAGACTTCCCATACTAACATCAGTTAGCTGCAGGCATTCATGTATTCCCGAGCAGATGCAGTGAAGTTGGCAGTTGGGATTACCGACTCCGAACTATCGACTTCCAATTTGCAATGGATTGCAGCATAAGCTTTCTAGCTTCCTTCAAACTTGGTGGGCTAACTGTCCATATGTAGACTGAATGATTTACCGTTAGCAGCAAGAGGCTTCAAATACCTAGTTTTCTCAGTTTCTTTTCAGTCAGTTTCACTTCATTACATACACTACTTTCACTCCATTACTTCATTACATTACTTTGTGGCATAGATCAGTTTCCACGATTACTTCTAAATCAAAGATAATTAAAGCCAAATAGACAACTCGATTTAAGACTTCAGTCACAATCCCACTAAGTCTATTATCAAACTCTTTTAGCAGGCTGGCTGCCCTCCTTGTATTTATCAAGTCCAAATAGTCATCCAATCAAATGTCTTTGGAAAAAAATGAGTTTGGCTTCCATCCTTCCAGTTTAGAGGAATCACTGACAATGCCCACAGCTGATTTACAGCTGATATATAGTATTATAAGGATTTTGGCTTTGGAGACATACGGTGGAACAAGAATCTCTAAAGCCATTTCAGAGCTGCAACATTTTACAGCATGGCCTTCCCAAAATAGATGGAGTAATGTACTAACCTCCCTGTACTTATGCCAACACAAACCGGTGGCTCTTACTCATCTTTGACAGTCTCACTGGGGTGATATATGCCCTGCATAATATCTTAAATTGGATAATCTTATACCTCACACACTTGGATGAAAACATGGCACTCCTCCATATTGAGTCCCACTGAGCAGTAGCAAGCGATGTGGTAAGATCAAGCACTCCTGTCAGCTGTGTGGGAGGCATGATGCATATCAGGAAACAGCAGTTGAATGGTCATTTATTAGTTACATGAGATGCCCTCATTATTCTAATTCTGCACCAATAGGGATTTTATTGTTTGTTGCTGAGAGCATTGCCCATCTATATTACCTCAACATTTACTTGAATCCATATTTAGTACTACTATTGAAGTCCATTCCTTCTTTGTCAGTATTAATGAATAGTTCTCCTTTCATCCTAAGTTGCACATGTCAAATATGATCTAAGGTTTGACATCAAGCACACATGAACCACCTGGGTCTATTTCCATTAATTAAGTCAAGCAGAATGTCCATACGAAGGTAGGGGGCCTTTTTGTTTCAGCGTACTGAATATCTTGATTGGACCTCTTGATGCATCATTCATAAATGAAGGAGCAAGGCCTGGATATCCTGGTTACCACTACAAAGCCAAACTGAGCTCACAAGGATTTACTTATTATTCATACCACTCAATTACCCCCTAAACAACATTTCAGGGAAACATGCAGGACATTGTGGATAGATCAGACCTGGTGCTTTCACATTCCATTGAACACACATACACAGGCATGCACACATGCACGCACACCCAAAGAGGTTGGCTTTGAAGTGTGTGACCCATTTAGCAGAAGACATAAAATTTCAGCATGTCCTTCATTAAGTTCAATGAAGTCATTTGGCCTCATTCAATCTCAAAATTACACTTTTTGTGGTGTTGTCTTGTTTCAGAACGATTTACACTTAAAATTTTCATGTTACATAAGTCTAATCAAGATAACATGACTCGATTTAAAATTGTGATGCATGATGGCCTGCAGCGTTGCTTCTGCTCAACCATCAAGGAGTTTTAAAAAAATAGAATAAGATCTCAAGAGTAAGTCTGAACTCATTACTCTATGAGCAGTGTTTTCTGCTAGATTTTAGTGGATCAGCTCGTTCCTTTGTTAAAGTAGAATCAAACAGGCATTTCAGAAAACTGAATAAATGTATTTTTCTTATGTTAATTATAGTGTTGATGTTGGCTAGGTAATGTAACCATGTCAGTGCCACATTTTTGCCTGCATATAGTCATTTCTGGCTACAAAAATTCAAGAAGGAAACATATTGATGTTTAGATTATGTTGCTAGCAGTAAAAAAGGCATGTTTGCGTTAGGTCTGCACCGTATATTGTGATATATGTATAGTGAATAGGTACTTGCATTAACATTTGCATAATCATTGTCATGGCAAACATTTTAACTTAGTGTAGCATTTGAAATACACATGTATCATGATTAACCTGCTGGTGGTGGGCATTTAATCCCTACCATGGACACTGATGCACCTATTTAAAACAGAGCTATCATTAATGTTATTAGCTACACCTGTTTTTTATTCATTAACTTGAAGTAATGCATGATTAAACAGTAGATTTCACAAGAATTAGCAAATTTGTGAAATAATTTTGTTACTAATTGGCTTTTATTGGGGAGTTCACATCCTGTGTCATGTATAGTTAACCTATTTTAGATTTTTAAAGAGATTTGAAAGCGTCCACAGAGAGTCCTTCTGCAGGGCCTAGAAATCTGTGCTGCACTCCCGGCTACATCCGTGCAGGATTAAGCATCACGTCAAGCTGCACATACTCTTTGAATAAGGATGTTAAGCACATATCCTTGCCTCAGATATCCTGCTGCTCATTCCGCCCTCCCCAGTGTATTTCTATGTAGGGCCTAATTTTCCTCCCAAGCTGCATCATCAAAATATGATTAGAAAGCTGCAAAGTTCTATGAATTCTCTTCATATGCAACTACTTATTAAGAAAATCTGTTTTGGAGGGACTATACAGAGTCTGAATTTATGTTTTCAACATTTCTGACAGAAAATTAGTTTATCCATAAATACATGCTTCTGAGTTGCTTTTTTTCTTCAACACATCACACAGAATATTTATATTGAACATAACGGCAATATGTTGCTTTCCAACTCTTTGAATTGCATTTACTTTTACTAGCTGTATGTGATTAAAAGTGTCATAAAGTTATGGTTGCAGTTATGCAACTGAAGCCAGTTATTCAACATTATAGAAGGGTTGTGCTTGTGTGATAGTCTTTTACTTCTTTCTGTGAGTTCCAGCTCAGTATTGAAGCTAGTGAATTTCTGAGAATAATCGTTACAAAAGTACATTAATGGTTACAAATAAACTAGTATGTGCATTTACTTTTTTTTTTTTTTTAATAATAAAATTCTATGTGGTTAAAACTTGTTGTGCTTAGCTATTGGAATGGAACTAAAGGGTTAGTTACCAGGGCACCACACACCGTCATTGCACTCTTCACTCCATCCCTTTACTCTAAAGCTGTAGAAAGTAAAATAAAAAACTGTAGAGAGAGCTTCAAACACTCGCAGTAAAAAAAAAAAAAAAAAGCTTTCATCATTTCCCAGTTAAGCGCAGCAGCTATCTCTCAACTGCTTGTGGACCTTTCATGCTGCCATGGAGATACTAGGGCTGAAGTGGGTGGGATATGGGTAGTGTTTGTAGCCCTGTTAGGGATCTTCTAGTGCTACAGTTTGTATTCAATAATTTAAACCATGATGCAAAATACAAATTTCCTCCCATTTGTATAAATGGTTTCATTTGGTCCATGTAGCCCAATTAAAAGTGCATCTCAGCTTGAAAACAAAAGTCACGCTGGAGTTTGAGGAACTGTTCGGTACTTTGGAGCAAACCAAATTGGATGCAAGTTTGTGAAACTTGGACAAAATATGAAAATCCATAACTGTGAAGAAGTATCTGTATATCAGTAACCATATTCTCCCTCTTTAAGAAAATGTTAGTTTGAAAGAAGACAGAGATCTACATTTTGATTTAAAATGGGTTAGGAGCATTTAACACAAGATTTACTCCTTTTTTTGTTTAGTTTTGTTTGGACAGGTGAGAAAGTGCTATCCTAACATGCTCAGGAGTAAAAACGCATTAAGAGTGAATAGTGACTCCTTGACACGAATTACCATTTTGAGCTGTCAGATATAGGCCAGGAGAGCTATATAAATACCTGCAACCAGACTTAACTCTGCCAGAGAAGACGAGTATTTATTTTAAGGAAAGCAGGTAGTAAGTTCTTTGACTTTTCCTTACTTACATAAGACTTGAAATAATACTGTGAGAGGCTCAGGTGGGATCTTATTGTAGACCGATGAATGTGTGTCTTTATCAGAATTTTTTAGATATTTGCTAACACAGCCTGGCACAACAGAGGCAAACCGAATAAGCATTTTCTTTCAGATAGATGACAAGCTTCACAGATGCCTGAACAAAATGAGGAAAATGTTCATATGAATGCCTCGCTCTGCAGTCAAATGTACCATACAGTTTGAAATAAATGGACTCCCACAGCTGACATGACACAAAGATTTCTACTGTCAAAGAAATCAATGTCCATCATGTGCAAATCGTCTGGTCCCTCTTTATTTGGTGCAGCAGGGGTTCATTGTGACTTTGCGACACCTGATGTGTTGTTTTCTCTTGCGTGCTGTAAAAAGACTTGACATAAAGACAAAATATGCTCGCCAGTTGGGGCCTCAACAATACTTCAGAGTGATCTGTGTGCAAGTGAACCACACAGCTGTCACATCCGAGATCTCTCTGTTGACCAGTAGCTTACATATATTTGTTTGGTGGTCTTGGGAGGGAAGAGGGGGGTAGTAGTTATATATTAATGATCTCTGCTTTATATCTACCGAATAAAAAAATCTCTTGATATGGCTAAAATTATTATGTTAATACTTGGAAAATGCAAAATATCCAAAACTCATAGCTCAGCAGGGGCACCATGTATGGTGTGTTTATCATATTCCTACTTCCGTCACCATGTATCCCATTAAATCTTCTCTGGGGAGCTGAACTGAATTGAAGATGAGCAGTGAATTATGAATCAACTGCGAGATGACATCATACCACGAAAAAATCCATGCACATACCGCATCCCAGCAAGAGCAGTTATGTCCTCTTTTTGTCAGAAATTATTCACTTAAAAA
>JANJYP010161081.1:0-28118 GCA_024605115.1 Rastrelliger brachysoma
TCTAATTGGGTGGACATTCATTTATTTATTGTACTCTGGTCGGTTGGGAATTATGAATACAGCACTCACCCCATGGGGGGGAGGGGTGAGAGTTTTTCCTGTCTACAGGTCCAGCAGAGAAAAAACTCCTTCAATTGTTTGTGATTTTGAAAACAATCAGCTCCTTGCAACATCAAAATTTACATACATCAATGAGTGTGAATCAAAAGACAATGCCATGATCTTAAGTTTTCCCAACAACAAATAAAGCCAAGAGAAGAAAAATGTTTTGTTTGGGTTGTCATATGTCACAGAACATTTAAAGTGCAGCTGTGGTTATATTAATTTTCTGTCCAAATGTGAAGAATTGATATGTTGTGTTTATTGAGTCTCATCAACGTAATGACACGCGTCAGTTCTGTGAGTTATTGAGAAGCTTTACGATGAAACAACCTTTCTAAGTCTTCTCATCATTGGGCTGTTTTATTCTGGGTCCTCTCACTTATCAAGCTAAGCTGTTTGGCAGTGTACTACACTACCCCAAGCACTTTTGTCCAGAGCCACTCAGGTAGCTCTTCCCAGGCTGTGTGCCACCTCAACAAGCCAATGGCATGGGAGGAAAAGCTGCCAGAGGAGTTTCATTCTGGGCAACAAGGTCCCAGGCATGTCAGTACAACACTGGAGACAATGTCTCACAAGGCAAGATGGGTAGTTGGTGTGATCAACAGCAAAAAAAATGATTAGATGATCCATTATAATTGGATACATTGCACTGATATAAAACACAAACCATTTTAATGACATAATTGGTGCCACCTAGGATCTTCTGACAAGATAATAACTTTGAGATACAAAATCTGTTTTTAAAATCTCACAGTTGATGTCTTTCATCAGAAATCTTTTAAAAATGGGTGTAACACTTACTTCCTTTGTCACCAATGCTAATATCTGAAGATGTCTGCACACTAGAAAATGTTTCACTTAAACAAATGTCCTTGAATGAGGTGCAGGGGGTTAATATTCCCAGTATGAAGTTTTCCCCTGAAGGCAGAGGCATCATTTAGCTCTTGCAAGCTGAGGTCTTCAGAGATGCATTTAGCAGAGTGAAATCTCTGTCTTGTTATGACTCTGACAGCTTATTCTGCGCACATCCACTGTCACTGCAGGGGGACTAGAGACAGAGCTGAAGGCCAGTGGGCCAGTGTGAACGAGAGCACCTCGGCAATTGAAGGTGAGTTGTTGTAAGAGGTCACTGTATGAATACTGAATGAGTCACATGGGTCCACAAGTACTGAATCAATGAAGCTTTTTTCCACTATCATGATGATGGAAATGAAAAATGGATATGCAAAAATCTTCAGGCCCCATTGGGTAAAATGATAATATTACACCTTAAAATTCTAAGTTGTTAAATAATATTTAAGAGCGATACAGATGGTGCTGACAGTTCTGAGCATTCCTGCAGACTGTAGAATATCTCCTTGTCAGAAGACAATGATGGATAAAACAGCTTTTGTGAACAATATATAGCTCTTTTGATTATCTGCTGAGCTCCAGTCTGTGGGTAAACAATTGCCAGTGGCATCCAGTAATGACACATTTTACAGATGTCATACATCGCTTTCCCAGAAGCACCTCCATTACAGCAAAGTGTCACGATTGTGACCCCTTCTTCCTTTCATCTTCACACCTCTTGATGAACGGTCACACTCCCTGAACCTTTTTCTTCTTGATTGACTTCTACCTTTTCTCAGCTTCTGTACAGTACCATGATGGAAATGGTGGTTTTGGACACAGAAGTCAAATCCCTGATGGGTGAGTTAACCCCTGGTTAGTTATGATTTTCTAGTAAGCGGTGATGTGACTGTGGCTCATGAGTAATTGAACATTATTGATTGTAAGGTCTGGGGGTGATAATAATGAGGTCAGATATCAGGCGACTGCAAACACAAGCTGTGAAGACAGCTCACTTCTCAATGACATACACACATGCACACACTCAGAGAAATTCTTTTCACCTATACGCACTATGATAGCATCACTATCCACAGTCTTTGGCAGCACTTGCTTTTGCTCGCCTTATCTTCCTTGCTGTCAATACAGACAACCCACTGCTCCACTGGGGGCATGAGGCAGTATTGACATTCAGCTCAAACCCACAGCTCTGAGTGGAGTCCAGGATGTTGCACATGAATTATGCATGCCTTGACGCCAGGGTGCTGAGCAACACCAGTGCCATCATAATTGAAACAATTGAAAAGACAATACCAGATGGGTCAATAATTAGACAGCAGGAGGGGGAAACTTGATCCGGACGCTCCCTGCTTGCCCTGCCAACCTAACCACCACACAAATAGAGGGAGCCTTTAATGGCACATCCGGGTCCCCTACAGTGCACAGCCACATGCTGCATGACATGCCATGTATGTATGTGCATGTGCAGTTATTCAGAAAAAAAAAATGCAAACCATTATGAGGAAATCACACAATGTTGCAATTGTAGCACCTTGTTCCCACTTAAAAATTGAACATCCTATGTTTTAAACTTTAGATTAGGAGTTCCTAGAATTCTGGAAAACTTTGTGGATCAGTAACCTCTGCCAAAAAAACAGTCCCTGTGCATTGTTTGTCAAAAGCTCTTTGCCTTGCATTGAGTCTCTGATGTTATTCATTGGTGTTTCTTGGTCTGTGGAAAACAGTGGCAGGTGACGGATCCTTCCCTCCAGCCTTGCACTTTCATAAATCCATACTGAGTGCTCCCTGCAGATCCATTACATTCACTGGTCTCCTGGCTGAAGCAACGACTCAAGGTGATCACCATAAAACTACTCGCCACAGAACCATTTCTCACCTTGCAATGCTTTTCAAACAACCTGGGAAACCTGGGAGGCAGCATGATGGCACACCAGCAACTCAGGCCAACATGTGCCATAAAAACTTATTAAGCAAACACGTCCTGTTTTACTGCAGTCAATAGGCATTTTAAAGCCATTGTTAAATAAATCGTTGTATAGGTGATTACATAAAGAAACTATTACATGTTTAAATGCAAAGATCAGAAAAGCTATTTAAAAATTTTTCACAATTTTTGTGAAGTTTGATTAAAAAGCCTGCATGTAGTCATTCTAAGGATCACTTAGAATTACTTACTTAGAATACTAATATTTTTTAAACAGTAAGAATAAATTATATTACACATTCACAAAATACAGTTAAACCCCCTCATTGTGTTTGATAGTTTCCCCAAGCTGTGTTATGTTATTACAGGGGAGGGGAATCACTCACTCTGAAAACCAAATTCAAAACACACAGCACAGCTATACACATGTAAAGCTTTGTTTTATTTCAAGGTGGTGTGAGAATAACAGGGAAATAAAAAAGGGGAATGAATTAAAGGTTAGAAATACAAATCAGCCTTGGGCCATTAAATCTACACACAGGTATAAAATCTTTAATTTCCTGGGAACATATCGATTGAGACAGCACTTAAACCAAGGTAGACGCAAATCTGGGAAACCCCCCAACTTCATATACACCAAATAAAAAGAATTTTTACTTGAATTTTTATAGTCTTATTTCCATATTTCTTAAAAGCACTGCACCTGAAAGCACACTTAGACTCCTGTGTATAGGTCCTGTTCCCTATTAGGGTTTATAGAGAGACATATGTACTTTTATGGGAGGGTTAATGGTTTTTAAGGACCACAGCGCAGGTCTAAATCCACAGCATTAAAACCAAGAATGGCAACCAGGGATAGCCTATACACATAGGTTTCTTGACTGTATTCAAGAAGTCTACTTTACTAACTGGCTACCTTCCACTCATCTCCTCAGTAGAGGGATTCTGGGATGTGAAGTAAAAGGGAAGAAAAAAAAGACAAAACCTGTCAACGTTTACAATCTTAAAAGCCTAATGAGCGGAAGTAACCATAGCAATTTAGTGAAAAGAACATCAAAGACTAGGGAGCAACTATTTAGGCAGGCTGTATTCATGCATAATTAGCTGTGAAAATGGCACTACAGGAGTCTGTTACTCCCTGTTCTTAATTAGTTTTTATCCTTAGTCTTGGATGAGAGGTAAACAAAGCCATCAGATTAAAACTTTGCTTTTCTTCCCGAGACAACAACACTGTCAACAGAGACGACATGCTAGTGTTACCCATAAACTGTGCACTATTGTCCCTGGGGAATGAGTGGCAGTGTTGTGCACTGGACTTAGTCACAGTATCAGGAAGCCTGAAGCCCCGCTTAACACCACACTGTTGTGGTAGTAAGCCAGTCAGTCTTTAAAATAGAGCATATAATTACATTTGAATAAAAACAGCTCGATTTTTGGGGGAGGGCTGTAGGGGGGTCAGCGTAAACGATTCACAACAAACAAACAAAAAAAGACCTCTTCTAACCCAGAGTAAGAAAAATCCCTCTTTTTAAGCACAGTATGCACTATTCACAACAACATATGTTTGCTTACTCAGCAGACATTTGTAAGAGACTTTGCTATTGATCCATTTAAGATCAAATTGGCCAGAAACTCCTGTGAGGCTATAAATAGTGACAAAAATGTCAAATAAAATTGAAATACTGCTTTAAGGTCAAAGTTCACATAATAATTTTATCTTAGTTGACATAAACACAAAACAGAATACAATGATGTTAACAAGTGATTTATTAGGTTACACACTGCTAAAAGAACAAGATAAATGTTTTGGTAAATTTGGATTTGGTCTTTTGGATGGCAAATATTATAAATTCATTCATGATGGTAAATAAGTCAAGCAAATGAATAGCAAGAGAAGAAGCCTGAGGTTTGGTCATGAAAATATTATTTTATTAAATATAACCTCATTGATAAACCATTAAACATTCTCACACAAACAGCAGTTTGAATGTGCTGCCATGGATCGACACGCCTCAAGCACTGCATTTGCCAGTGTTCCAAACTTCATAGGAAGATTTTTTTTTTCTATACCCCAAAATCCTACAACTAAAGATGCAAGCATAAGCAGCATGAGGAAAGAGCCATTTCAATCACTCGCTTTACAAAACTAAATCTGTGGGACTCTGAATGCAGTGAGCCAAGTAGGGAACAACTGTTATTGCTTCTAGTCTGTTTCTCAATGATGCATCTGATGTTTCTACAATATTTTGTGCCTGGATGAGTAAGAAACTCTTTAAATACTGTAAGACAGTTTTTTTCTCTTTCTATTTGGACTAGGACTGCATCATCAGTTGTGTGATGTGTGGTAGTAAAGTTAATTCTTTTCAATACACCCACAGGGGCTTATGAGACACTGCTTAAATCAGACTAATTGCATCCTGTTTCTGCGTCATGCACACAGTATTATTCAACATTATATCAGAATTTTTCAAATGTAAAAGATTTTGGCAAACAAACCACTGATGGATCTGTGTGTGTGTGTGTGTGTGTGTGTGTGTGTGTGTGTGTGTGTGTGTGTGTGTGTGTGTGTAAATGTGCCACTACTGAGCCCTTTTATACCGACAGCCTTCATTAGGCCTGGCTTACTCATGGACAGATGGGAGCTGTGTGTGATGGGAAGGCAGGACTACATTAGAGCTGCTGCCACATTCCACTTCAAACCTGACCTTCCAGTGGTCCCACTTCATCTGCCACCCAGAAGCCCCCTCCTGATGCATCACTGTCATTCTGGAGCTCAGGCATGCCTTGTTGCATCCCTATTTCAGCCAAACAACCAGCCTGCCACACACGCTGTAGCTACTCCTGCATCCCATTATTCCAAAGGCCTCTCACCTCCCATTTTCAGCCATTTTTGGGGTGAGAACACCACACTTTCTTTCTGCTAGTGTTTACTCGATCAGTCACAATGCCCCCCCTCCGCCCCCCCACCTCTAGTTTCCTGGTGATGAATGACCATTGGCTGTCTCGCTGACAGCTAGGCAGCTGATGCCACATAATTACAGTATCACCATTTAGGCAAAATTACCAAATTACTCCAGTCCTCACGAGGTCTGGAAGACTGACAGTCCAGCCAACAAAGGAAACACAAATATCTGAAAAGAGAGGGATACACAGGGCCCTTTACAGACAGAGCAGTGAAATTAGGTTTGTTCTGTTCCTTGAGAGTACACATATTACAGCCAATGAGAAGCCAGAAAGTGAGTTGATTAGTCTGGAGAAGCAGGAGCAGTTTTTCTCTCATAAATAATGCTAAAAAACATCTGGCCTCTCCTTGATATCTGATCTTCCCTTTCACACTCAATTTATTCAATCATTAATTCATCTTGAAATGCTGGAGAGTATAATCACAAACAGCCTAATATTTCATGCTCACAGCAAGGTCTGACCATTATCTTTTATGCATCAAAGGTTTACCACTTTTGTAAATTTATTTTAGAAATGTGCTTGCCTTCTCTTGATTTAATGCTTTAATTTGCAATTTTAATAATAGATCTTAAAGATTACCTTTAAAAATAGTACTTTTACAACTATTACAACAAAAAGTACAAATTGTATATTTAATAGTATTCCTGATGAATAGTATAATATTGAGAGAGACTGAGATACCAGACAAAAACAATCAAAACTGTCTGAAAAAGGCTGAAGGTAGATCCTGTCTGGAAACGGAGTGTGCACAAAGTGATGAAGTGACATTTATGATGTGAGTGCTAACAGTGAGCAGCAGAGAAGATGTTGACTTAGCACTGTGTGTGTGGTAAGGTTTATGATGGCCACCATAGCTGAGTTAAGCCCCGCTAATTTATCTACTATTACAAAGGATTTCTTTCACTCGAGCCTTGAATCCAAAATGAGGGAAGAAAAAAAAAACACCTTGTAAAAGTCACACTGCGTCTATTTGATCCATTACATAGAGATAAAGTACAGTCTGTTCAGCTGTCTGCCGTTTTCATTTGTGGGAAAAAAAAAAAGGCTAACAATGTTAACAATGTACTGCTGTTGCGTGATAATCTCATAAAATTTGTTATTTTCTTTTTATTCTTTTTTTTTTTTTTTTTTTTTACTTTGAGGGATCACAGCTCATTTGCAGGCTGAGAAAATTCAATGAGCCCCTGGGATTATGAGACCATTTAATGATTCACTAGATAAAGTTGGAAAAAAAACAACAACAAAAACAATGGTCAGTCTGAAAACAGTGATTTTTTCTTGCTTCACTAACATAATGAAGTTAAGGGCTATTTCACCCAACACTGATATGGCTCCTTTATCACAATCACATAATAACTTCTAAACTTGAGGGGGAAAACACCCCCAGGAACGTTTTGGTCAAACAGCAGCTCCGTAACAAGACTAAACCTGTTCATTTAAATACTTGCGCACAAATAAATAAATTATGGGCTGTCCGAAAGTGTCAGCCTGGCTGTATGTGTTGGGGCGGAGACTGCTTTGATAAACAAGCTCGGCAGAATGATAATGTTCTAGGGGGTAATTTAATCAGAATGAGCTATATGTCACTTACTAATAGTGGGTACTTTGCTGTGATTTATATGTGTTTGCTGAGTGGAGAGAGATGGAACAGACGGCCCGGTCTTCCAGATTAAATAGGGCACTAGAAAAATTCGGCACGCTATCAGGGAGGAAAATTTATCACAGGCTGATGATTAGTATTATTAGCACAGGTGCAGTTACAGTAAACACCTGAGACTCCCATTTTGTACTGAAAGAGCAGGAGATGAAGAAGGAGGTAAACTGAACTAGAGTGCATCTCCCAAAGGTGTCTTGTCTATGAGTTCCACAGGAGCACACAACCAACAGTTTTGTTTCAGAAATGTGATGCTGACACAAAGTTTGCTGCAACAACAGCTCAGGAGCTTTGGCTGCTTTGTTTTGTGTGTATAAAATTAGTACTGCTCATTGAGGTATTCCACTTTGTCACATAGACAATATTGCCTTCCTTTGCGGCAATCCATAAAAGCAGGACTAGAAATATATGCATTTAAAAAGACTTTTTCTGTACTTGTTCATGTGTTTAGGCTAAATAGGTATGTCATGATCACTGAAGAGTCATATGCTGAGGAATATTATATATAACTTGTTTCTTCATAAAAGCCTTACAATACTCATTCTTCAATACACCATTCATACTGACTGAATTAGCATGAACTTGATTGAGTTCACAGTTAGGCTTCATGTTTTATCTTTGTGGGACCAATGCTGCTCAGCACATGACTGTTTCAGCAGCTTTAGCTAAATATCACAACAAAACAATGATATATTCACTACAGCACAGTAATGATACAATACATGTTTTTAATGAAATATTGTTTTGTGTCCTCCTGTACCTTTCTGGTGCTTAGCCCATAGTAAACAATTACCAGTGGCCACTGAACAAATCATAATGTACGGCTGCACAAATTCAAGAGGAATACATTTCAGAGCATTCATTTACATGGTTGAAATGTCCTGCTACAATGGATACAGTGTTCTCTGTCTTAGCTGCCAAGCATCTCCTATAAATCTTGCCAAAACAAAAAATCTTCACATTCAAAAGCCAACCCAATATATCAACTTCAGACAACCAGATAGACAAATCAGAATTATTCAACTGGATCTTTTCAAAACAAGCAATTCCTCAAGTCACAGTACAAAGGCCAATGAAATACAAAATTAAATTCATCCTGAACAACACCAACATCACAAAAACACATAAATGTTGCTCTTAAGGAAAACCTTTATATCTTCCTGCCTCAGCTGCCAACAATGAAAGAACCAGCTCTTAGCTGAAGACCTTTCCATCTCTGTAAATGTAATTTCATAAATGGTTCTGTGAAGTAATTGTCTTTGATTTGATGTAATTTCTAAGCAATGGCCTCCTACAATTTTGAAAAATATTTGTCTATATCACACTGCAAGTTAAGTGCGCCACTACTTAAAGATTTGTACCATATTTCCTGACAGCTGAATAACTTGACTCCACAGTACAATCTCATTTCACACTTTCATTTTTTTGCTTTATAATACATGTCTTTTACTGCATATATAGTTTGCCTTTCCTATATGCTGTAGTCTAATATATACACTTAATATTTGCATAGTTATATCTTTACTATTATATATTAATTAGAGAGTAAACTACGGACAAAAACAGGAGAGACTGGATGGCAAAAAACAACTTCATATTAACACATCTCTCTATTCAATGACACAAACTAATTCACAATGTCTTGTACACATAGTTAGGCAGATGTCTGATGTTGTTAAAAGGAACACACCCTGATTGTAATAACACAGCAGCTATAGACAGTGTATGGATTCATTGTGTACAGAAGGCCAACAGGCTTGTGTGGCAGCAGTGAGCAAAAACTAAATAAATCGCAGAGCTGTATGTTGTTCTAGAGAAGCTCGAGTGCACAGAGGGGAAGTGCGGAGGAGTGCCCCAGTCAGTGGAGAGACAGAGCTGGCTGAGTGTGCTCAAAACAGTTAGCATCCAGTTTTAGATTAAAGTAATCAAAGGTCTGCCAGCATATCGATGCCGCTTGGATAAGGTTGGGTCTCCACACTATCAGAGTGGGTTGGGTAGGAGCAATACTCCAAAGGCTGAAATCTATAACCTTACAACTGATAAGTCAGAGTGAAAAGGAGTTCCATTTGAATCCCAATGAGCACTATTTCTCTGGAGGGACCAGTTATGAAAATAGCAAAGCAAACTATGTCCTCTGTTTACTGAGATTAGACCCATTTTAGAGATACGCATTGAATGAATAGAGTATTCTTGTTCATGTTCCATCCATGTAAAAGTGTAGTGATGTTTTGTCATGACTGTATGCTTGAAACTCATAAAATATAATTAGCAAAGATTTAAATGGAAGGAAGCCACTGTTATGACAGCAACATTATAAAATAAAAAGCTGCTCTTTCTTGTATCTAAATATGATTAATTATTTAAAGCATATACATAGAGCTAAAATAATGGATGGGAGAGAGGAGCAAAACAATAAACAGTACAAACGTTTTGAACTGTCAATCTAAAGTAGCCTCAGGGAGGAAAACAAAACTGGGTAAAAGATTTCAGATGAAACTGGAGAAACAAAACATCCAACGTCTATCTAAAAGTTCCTCTGGGACATTAACTTTTTCTCAAGCAGACCTCTTGTTTGAACTCTAAATACCTTCTAGGTCTACTGTGACAGCTAGGGCTGAAATGTGCAAGTGCAGATTAACCCACAAGGTCTTTGCTAAACCTTATTAGAGTGGCCCTATGGACCAGCATAATAACGATACGATTCAGACAACTTTATTATAGAGTGCAGTCACTGCAGATCATCCTCAGATGTGTCACACATTTAAATTATAATAACACCTTGTCACACAAAGCAAAACGGGTGTTTTACTATGTACAGTAAACAAGATTAACAAGGATTCAAATGCAGGTCATTATAGTTCAGCCACATTTTTTTCTAAGAGAAGAGACATCTTTTATGATTAAGGCACTGTTTGGTTTTGATATGTTCATTTAAAATTAGCTTCTGCTTAAGATGCAGTCATTTGTTACAAATAATGGAGTATTTAATGCTGCTTTTTCATTTAAAAAGTGTCAAATATAGAGAGAAAGATCATCAGAGCTTTAGTGTTTGGTATCATTCAAAGTTTCAAGTATATTTTCGACCAAATCTATGCTAAAACGCAAGATGATTATGTTAAAATTTCCTCCAAAGGGTTCTTTTGAGTCCACTTTTTCTGTCATTTCAGAAAGCTGCTGGATGCAGTAATAGCGCACGATCAACTAAAGCACAAACCTGAAATATTGCCACAAATAAAAATATCATGGTTGTTTTGGTTCTCTTAGACAGAGGACCTGAGCCAGTGAACATGTCGCATTAGACAGTTCTAGCAGCGAGTCGCTCAGACATCTGATTCATTGCATCCAGTCTTCAGAGATTTATATGGACAGCTTTTTTTTGAACCACTGGAAATCTTCTCAACAGATGCAACACTATCAATATGTTTCTCAAAACTTAAAAAAACCCTGGCTTATTGTAAATGTCTATGGGTGACTTAATGATGTCTGTATCTACAAAGAACAAAAAGCACCATATACACACACTGTATAATGAACACCATTATAAGGATTTCAGCCGTTGAAGTGCCACAAAACAACTACAGGTGGTAAAAAAACAAGCGTGTGCTTCAGAAAGTCTCTCACATTTGGAAGGAAAACTGTTTACTCTCAGATGGAAAATCTACTTTAATACCCATGGCTAAGTCAGGCTGCAACAACAGTGGATCTTCTGAATTACCAAACTGCATGCAATCCACATGTGTTCTAGAGCATTTCACCCTTTCAAATGAAAATAACTTATTTATATATCCAGTATTCTTATCTATGTGGCCTTCTCTGCTATATAGTGCAAGTTCTACTCACTTTGCACTAGTCATTTTATGACAGTGCAGACATAATACATATTTTTAAAATAATGTCGATAATAATAGAATCATGGACAATGTTGCAACATATCATCCAATAGTGTAATAATAAATATGTGACTTGTCCTGTTACAGTTGACATCATATTTTCATTTGATCATTAATCTATGAACAGATGAGTGACTTGTCTAACATGAGGGCAAATAGACAATTTCCTTGTCAGATTGATGTAACGGACAGTTTTTTTTTTGGGAGTCTTTCCGCTATGGTAGGTGGGTAATTACTGTCATTGATTAATAATCCTGGGCCAGCCCCATAGTAATCAGTCCCACATGTGCTTGGCCTTCTTAAAGGAAAGGCTCATTTGCCACTGGGACTCACAACCTAAACTGCTTAGTAGGATGTAATGGGGAGCAATTTTCTTGTCTTGAAAAAGAACAAAAAAGAGAAAAAAAAGGCTGAGATGGAGCGGGTTAGGCCGGTCATTTTCCATTGCCTCAGCACATCAAATCTCCAAACAAGGACAACTCTGATTTCAGATCAGTTGCTCTTCTCCCTGAGGGAAATAAGTAGTTTTACAGGACACAAGGAAGTATTTTATTGCTTTACCAGCTATTTTGAGTATCAACTTTGAATTGCAATTTCATGCATATCTTACAAAAATAACAAAATTGACCAGCATAATCCTTTGTAAAAAGACGCTGTGGGCGATAAAGTATCTTCAAATATCTCTTAAGACTCCAAAAATGCTATAAGATCAAGGGGAATGGCTGAGTTTATGGTATGATGGATGGCATTCTCGTGTATTGTTGGCAATGTCATAAAATAACTGCTGGAGGTACAATATGAAGCCAAGCATAAATCCCTAAAAACTTAATTAAAAGCAATGTGATTACATACAGTTTGCACTACATTATTCAGGGTTTAGACTTACTTATTTCCAATTATATCCAGTGGAATGGATTCCAGAGAGGGGGTCCCCAAAGAAGACTCCAATCCTCTGAGAGATTTATGTGTTTATAGAAAATTGTGAGAAGCAGCCTAATGTTCAGGCAAAACTGGGAAGAGAATGCCCACATTGGAAACATTGGACTTTGCCAAGATGTAAACGGTAAATGGTCCATCTGTCTGTGTTCCTCTCACTCTTGGAAGACGAGATGAGTCACCATCTGCAGATCTGCGTCAGCAGAAGATATTTTGCATGCAATGAAAATGTGGTAATATATTATGTTGACAGCAATGTCAGCAGCAATAATATATGTATAAATGTTGACGAGTTCAATTAGTAATGTGAACATCAGCAAATTAAAGGGTTTGTTCTTGCTTATACAGGGTGAACAAGTAGTGCCAACATTTATTGTAAAAAAAACAAAAAACAAAACTTGTCTAGATGTGGTGTTTGTCTCACCATTTATATCTCAACACTTTATTTTAAACTCCTTGTATCTAACTGGCAGCCTTGAAAACGTAATCTGTGACTGCATTAAAAATATGGTATTATTTATCATACACCCACTATGACCACAATAATATTTCAGTTATTTAACTGACAGACAAGACAATGAGATGTGAAAACAAACAATTTGCAGCATAGTGCTGTTTTAAACTGACATTCTCTCTCAACAACATGTTTGGCTCCTGTTTATGTAGAAATGCTGCTGTGTAGCATTTTAATTGCTTATTATAAATATAACACTACTTTTAGGAAGTTTCAATAGGTACTGCCATCAATTATCACGATGATCCATCTACTCTAAATAATGACATGAAGCTGTTTGCAGAAGTTAATAATTAAATTGTAATTATTAATATTAATTTTATGTCAATTCTAATCATTGTGTGCATTTAGTTTTAGCCACAGCAGAAGGCCATTAACATAAAATTAACTTTCAATTAATCTAATATACACTGACATTTTACTGCAAACCCTCACCCTTTCTTGCTACGCCTACATGTTACATCCCATAATATATGGACATTTTTTTAAAAAATGTGAAAAATCTATGTTGTCCTGTTTATTTAATTCAGCAGAATGGGGGTGGATAGACTATTATTTAGGATTTCATAAACCAAATAGATTGTTGTTTGCAGTCGAGACAGCATTATAATGTATGTGTAGGTGGAACAAATAAGTCAGAGATGGAAATTAATGGAAAAAGAACGAAATCCAAATGGTGGATAGACTTTGGGAACGAGTGAGATCTCTTGTCAGAACTGAGCACTCACAAAGGAAAGTCAAGCGACTGTCAATTTCCAAGAGCAGACAAGAGAGACTACACTGATGATGACAGTGATCAGAGCTAGAAGATAAGAAGATGATACCGGCTGGGGGTAAAGATAGCTCTAAAATGAAATAACATCACATTAGAAAAAATAGAAGCGGCTGCTCCCGGTAAGGAACTACACAATCTATAACGAGTTATCAGCACAGAGAAAAGTGTTTTGCCCAGAGATAATTACAATAACATTACCCAGTGGCAGCGTGATTGCTCCCAGGTGACATTGCAGGTTATTAAATTGTCACGGTGCACCCTGTTTTGGCGCTGCAGACACTTGAACTGGCTGCCCACAAGACTGACTCACAGTTTATCTGCTCCATTTGTTTGACATCTTCACGACATACAGTATTAACACAGCCTAATTTCACCTGGGCCTCAGATGTCTTCTCTTGGCTGCCTCATGGAAATCTGTCAGGGTTAGGTGAGGACTGATGGGACGTTTGTCTCAAAGGAATTACATTTATTCCATCTTATTATGTCCCCCGCCCCCTCTTTCACATTTGTGCAGAAAGAAGCTCGTAACAAACTTTAAAAGTGATACACTAACAACATAACAAATTAGTCTGGAAATTTCTAACAGAAAGTTGTTGAATTCTAAACAAGAATACACACATAACAAAATTTCATATACTTGATTACAAAACATTAGGCCTGCATCCATGGTAGAGATAAAAACAAAAGGAAACAGCGCAGGCCCTCCTCTGATCATTTATTGCGTGACAGCAAGAGTTATGTGATCCGTTAACAGAATAAATCAGGGATGAAAAATCAATCAAATTAAGCAACTAATAGCTCCCTTAATGTCTTTGTTTGTGTGCAGATGACACTCCCATCCAGCCATACAACAAGCACCAATCATATTAATTATCCTCCAAATAACAACTCCCCACTTATTACAAATGAGTTTTCTAAACTAATAAATTATGATTGAAATGTTTTTTATTGTGGACATTAAAAGTATCCCACTCTGCTTTTGGACTGGACACTAATGATCCCAGTTATTATACACAGGTATGTTTTAGTGTGTAGTTTATGCATGCACTTCCAATTGCATGGAGTGTCATTTGAGAGTCATGCTTATCCAAATGTCACAGAAAATGGCCAGACAGCTTAGGAGCCTTCTTTTTGAACAAATTAAACTCTTTTTTCATGAAAACAATAGGTTTATGTTGAATTGCCCAATGTTTCACTGCTCCAATGTGTGCCACTTATTCCTAATGTTCCCTAACTGTCAGGTGATGTAGCCCTCGATGGCAGCAGTTTTGATTAGAGAATATCCCTGCAAGGCACCAGTGCACACATTACAAAACAAACAAAAAGCCATATTAATTACTGATACTCACATCTTGCAGGGAGATCATAGCCGCAGGTGATCTTGGCTTTGCCGGTTTCACAGCCATTTAGTGAGTGGCACTCATCATACAGACAGGACCCTGCCGCTTTGTGTATGCAGCCATCAACTGAAATGCAAACAGAAATACAAAGAGAGGTTAGGACTACCTGAGGAGAAACATGCAAGGAGCGAGCATCCAACATATCTCAAAACAAGCTGGGCTAATTAGCAGTTTGTGTGTTTTATCATGTTAGGACAAACAACTGTTTACAGAAACAGGGCTGAGAACAAGAAACCAACGTGACAATTATGTTCATGAGTTTGATTCCGGTTACAGAATTTCTATGTTCTTAAACTATCTCCCTGGCTCTGAATATTTCTTCTGTAGGGATAGCAGGTCTGCCATGGTGCGCTGTGCCTGTTGCTGGTAAATACTGACGAGCTTAGGAATGAAATTAGCTGGGCTGGGATCTAATAACGCCTCCACACACAGTGAAAATGAGACTGTTCTTCCTGTAATCCCTCTCCACTGTCAACAGCGATATACAGTCAGATCATTAACTGTATTTTCTGCCCTGTGGTGGGAATCTTATATCTGTCCTGTTCTCTGTGGTGAGCCTGTTATGATGTGGATCTGTGTTCCGATTCTGTCGCACTCGCTGTTGATGTGTGTGTGTCCTGGTTCTACAGAGACCCCGGGCCCCCCGCCCCCCTAAGGTTTTAATTTTACCGGGTTAAGGCTGCGATAGACTTGATTGATGGCACGTCTTATACAAGAAGGCAGAGAGATAGAAATCCACATTATCCATCTCTGAAAGCCTGACATCCCTCCAAGAGCATGTTATCAATCACACTGAAACATCATAAAATCCTCCTCAAGTTGTCCTGTAAAAATCCTCACAAGCCATTAGAGGATAACAGAGCCAGGAGGAGGAACAGTAGCAATTGGACAAACAGACGTGTCTTTTCTTTTGGTTTCTTTTTGTGATGACTTGGCCAACGGAGAGAACAAGCCTCTAAAACTGTCTTCATCCATCAAAGTTAAAACATTTGAGTTAAGATATTCTGCAGGATAACCAAAGTTTATATATGCTTAAAGAACTGATCGAAATGAAAGGAGAACTGACGAACTGATAAAAATATAATCGGAACTTATATCTATGATAAAAGGCAAAATATGACTCTAATCACTATCTTCATCTGAAATGTAATAATTATTCATGTACAGTGCCAGGAAAATCTGTGAAAAGGACTGAAGATTAGTTATACACTATCTTCAAAAATGTACTTTGCTTCACATCGTCAACACAGACAAAAGGTCTTTTGATGAGGGATGGTCCTTTTTCTGAGCTCCTTTCAATTTCTCAGGGATGAGTCAACGACAACAGCTGGGCGGAAGATTTTGTAGCTCTATCAATCATCTTTAATGGACTGGGGGACAGGCAGTAGACAGAGACGAATCCTGATGGCTTTTCGAAAAAGTAACATGAGTCTGACAGTGATGTGGCTATGAGGAGGGATCGCGCTGGTGACAGTGAAAGCTACTTAACACAACACAGAGCAGATGTACTGCTGGCTACAGGCTTGGCATTTTTGATAATATCCACTGTGCAAACAAGATTGTTGATGATCAGACACACTTGTTTGCATCATAATTGCCTCTTAACGGATGGAAAACGTGACAAGCCAAATGCACGGTCTGCAGTAAAAAGCTAAGGGTCTATAAGGATGCTCCTCATTGTAAGTACATATGAAGTCACAAAACATTGCCTTTTTACCATTGTGTTTTGTTGCAGCATTGCCAAGATGTGTTCACCTGATATTACATCTATATCCCAACAGTGACAGAAAAGTCAATTATTTCCAATGTCTCCATTCCCACAGACAGGCTCAATATTCAGTGTTTGCCTGTTAAGTTGAATTGATTAAACACCCCCAAGGTTTCAGTGTTATTAAAGTTTTATTACTCTTCATGTGAAGTTCTAATGTGGCCAAACATTCCATTAATATTTCCTCCTCTTGCCTTGTTTGATATTCTTTATAATCACATAACATACAGCATCAATCTTTCTTAAAAGATGTCTTCTCTCATATTATTTTATGCATGAAATGACTATTCATTTTTTTGTACTTGAATATATAATATAAATGTAGTTTTCTCTTTTCAAGTGTGATATTGAACATAAAAGATGAAAATAAAGTTCACAGAAGAGCTCTAATGAAGCACTAACATTCACTGTGGGTTTTTAAACATTTCCCGAGCTGTTCTGCAGCAACTTCCTTCTGTGAGGACATTCTACACCTTATAATCACTTGTGCTCTGACATTTTGACCGGTAAACTGGAGCAAGACCAGATTTTTTTTTTTTTTATAATGAGACACTGAAGGTTGTACATCAGATGATTTTGACAACACAGATGAAAACTTGGCCATCTCCAGGTGCGAATTACTCAAGAGATCTTCAGTCATTTTATTGGCTGATCTAGCTGACTCATCTGCTTGTTAAATGAGCCAAGTAGATCCAATCTTTGAGCAAAGCTGGCAGTCATAGTACGCATGAGAATAAGTATAGAGCACACATGTTGGTCAAGCAGAAAAAAGAATGAATATTAAGCTCTGATTTTTTTTTTTATTAGACAGAATATAATGGAGCTGTTTCTTTGAAAACAGCCTTGTTGCAACCTGAAATCAGACAGGGAAGGAGCTAGGAATCCTCCTCATTTCTTCCCTGGAAATGGTGTAAGGTAAACTCAGATTTTTTTCACGGTCATATAAAGCCAGGCAGGTTAGAAAAATTTAACAATGCCTTCCTCCAGTCTGCAGCGCTCACACAGGAGTCCATCCTCCCCAGACAGTTACTCTCATCACCACCAAGCACGGCTGATCTCTTACCTATGAGCACCTTGGGAAACCAGTGAGCAAAAGCATATGGGGCTCTGTGTTTCATCTCAGTAGCTGAATAATGAGATTGTAGATAATAGTTTCAGCTTCCATTTCGCTGCTCCTCCTGTTCATGGTTGCATAAGCTACTGTGAATGTGAAACTGCTTTTCTGATGCCTGTGTGTGTGTGTGTGTGTGTGTGTGTGTGTGTGTGTGTGTGTGTGTGTGTGTGTGTGTGTGTGTGTGTGTGTGTGTGTGTGTGTGTGTGTGTCACTGTGCACTGAGTGTCAGCCAGTCCCTATACAAGCCTCAAAATTTGTTCACAGTGCCAGTAAATAGAGAAGATGCTGAACTGATCTGGCTGATTGCCAGAGTCTTGGATACTACCGCTACAGATTTAATTTACCTGCTTTACTTAGACCGCTTCACGGAATGGGTGGAGTGTCGTAGAGGCATTGTGGGTAATATGTGTGTATGTGTGTTTGCATAAGAGAGATAGAGAGAAGTAGGGAAGCGTAATGACAGAGATTTCAAAATGTACTTTGTAATTTTAAATTCAATTGCAGAGTGGGTTGTGAGGCAATCAAAACTTGATTGTGAGCACATTTTTTTCCCTGTGTCCATTACTTATTCAACTGAAAGAAGATCTGAGTTTTCGCAAGTGCAGATATGACCCACATGCAATTTGGTCATCAATTTATTTTCTCATTTAAGTGGGATTTCAGCATTATTCCCTACAGATTCCAACATTATGAATGCCTGCAACATTACAAAGGCAGCCTCAGATTCTCATTAACTAAGAATGGCATTTACATTCATTTCAGAAAGGAGGACATGTCAGCTCACATTCCTGTTGTTAACAAGGAAACATCACGACATAGTCAATCATAACAATTCTATTTTTATCTCACTTTTGATTGCAAGAGTCACACTTANCTCCTGTTGTTAACAAGGAAACATCACGACATAGACAATCATAACAATTCTATTTTTATCTCACTTTTGATTGCAAGAGTCACACTTAATTCTAACTATCTGCAAATTTAATCCAATCAGGTAAACTGATATTGTCTACAGCCTATCTTTGATTGAGTCAATTTAAGTTGTGTAATTTAAACTTTGTTATCAGTCAAAACCTCATGTGTTGGAGTAGTTTCTGAAAGCCCTTGAGCCGACATCCCTATTCCATTCTACTTAGATGCAGATTCAAGTGCAAAAAGAGAAGAGAAAAAAAAGAAAAATCACAGTGTGTGCCCTTCCTGATGATGCACCTGCATCAAAGCAGAAAAAGGCGATCAAAGTGACCTCCCTCTCTCTCATCTCAGGCTTTTAGCCTGAGTCACATGTCAAGTAGAAGCCAAAAGATGAACATGTGCTTGGCTACGTGATGCACAATCAGTGGTGCCCAGTGCTGTAATTCAACTCCTGTTAGGACTACTTTACAGAGGACATTTGATTTAACAAGCTTAATATTCTGACTGCTTCAGCTTCTGCCCACCCCACTACTGGGCTTCCTTAGCCACTGTTGAAAAATATAACAGTTAATACCTCATCTATCTCTCCTTGCAGCCTGCCACTGCTTTAGGCTGAGCCAATATGGGACAAAACATTTATTCATCTTCTCTGAGTGCCTTGCTCAGAGAACGCTTCCCCGAGCAGCCACTTCAGCAAGTCCACGCAGCTAATGAAGATAACTTTGTGCGGTGGCTGGACGGCATCCCTCTGAACTCATGATGGGAACAAGGAGGGAGCAAGAGACAGAGGCAGAGACATATTGAGAGAGACAAAGAAGGCGAGTGTGTGTGCCTGTGAGTGTGTGTCAGTCTGGAGCAGTTTGAATTAGTTACTCAGCTGTAACCTTGGCTCCTGCCATTGTTGAAGACACCTCTGCCTCGTCCTCTCAAGGCTCCGTTCCCACATGCATTAAGGGACTCAGCAAAGCTCTGCTTACTCTCCCTGGGCTTCTCTCAGGCAGCCTGAAAACCAAGGCCTTTCAATCGCTCCCTCAGACACAATGAATACCTGCTCTGCTCTCATTACAATACCCTGCTTTTCAGAAATAGTGTCAGCTGCAATTTTCTCTCCTAATTATTTTCCGCTCCTCTGAGGGTTAGGTTCAGGACTGGAGCCAGAGGAAGCTGCACGGGGTGGGCAGAAGGAAGAGGGGGGTTGAGCTGGATTCTACCTGGGAGGATATGGAGAAGTCTGAATATCAGTCAATAATCTAACAGGGGAGAATAGATAGTCATTCATATCAAGGGAGGCCTAAACATCACCTTTTTGCCTATTAGGGCACTAGCTGCTGGTCCACTGAGACAACACAGACACTTGTTAGCATATAAGTTAGGACTAAAAACTTTTGTAAATAATCTCTCACACTGAGAACTGCAAACATATTCCTCAAACTATTAAGCCATATATTCCCTTTCACCCATTTTTGTAGTATCCATGGCAACAACTTAGTTCCTCTTTCCTCACAGCACTTTCAGAGCTGTACACTGATCAAAGCCCCTCTACAATTCCACCTCTGTGATTTACGACACCATTTTCTACTCAACTAATTTCACTGAAGGAGATAATGACATGGATTAGTTGCTAATCAAGTGCCAATCAGAGATCTTGCTGAACTAAATGTCAGGTGGAATATGTTCAAGCCATTGTGGTTATTCCCTTGTGATACTGGATTATGTGTCCTAATCACGGCAATTTTGGATGCGGATGCGGCAGGAGCCAGAGCTCGCTCTCTACTGTAACCAAGTTCCAAGGAAACGGACGGGGATAATAATCTCCATTCCACCCATAATACCCAGTTAACATGGGATTTGGACTAATAGAATACCAGGCAGATAGTCGCAGATGTTACTCTCCAAAGTGACTCACAATTCCTGTGAGACCACTATGTAAGTAGGAACCAGAATAAATGACACAACAATCACAGGTTCTACTACAGCACAGTAGAAACCCTGTTGTTATTATTACTACTTTTCAGCCCAAGTTGACAAATATGTCAGCAAAGACTGGAGGTTTTTTCACTAAAATGTCAAAAAGGAACCTGGTCGATTAGAGCTTCAGCTCTAACTATTATGACATATTGTAGGTCACATCAATAACATAGTAGGTTCAATTTAGACCATTGGACATGTGATTGCTTTAACTGCACAGACTAACGGAAATAAATCTGCACCCTTCCCTGCAGTTAATGTGTGTAATTTTACAGTAAACAATTAAGTCCCTACTGAAGAAAGAATATGCTTTAAAATGAATTAATAGATAAATACTGAATAATTAAATTACCCGAAGTCTCTCTCTCAATGAAGGTGATTTTAATTAGATGAAATTTTAACACTAGCAAAGTACAAACAAATAGAATCTTGTGAATAGATGTCAAAATGTCATGGCTTTAATTATGTGGCATAGCTTGCTCTTTTCTCCATTTCTATGGCTTTCTGCTATAATATACAATTAATATATTAGATTGACATGGATGACTGTACTGAAAAAGCAGGGATTCTCATAGTATTCACAGCAGCTTTAGACCTCCTGCTGACAAAGTAATTATTGTCAAATGTGTAAGTTTATTTCTTTCCATACCAACACTTCTGCTAATTTTCAGCATACTTAGATAGTTGTTACAATGTTACAAAGGCAGCCTTTCTGTCGATCATACTGAGGTTATGGTGTTACTAAGACAGTGCACTATAGCAGTATTTAGTTAATAAAATTAATTATTACTATTTTCATTCTGCAGCATTTGCAAAGTAGTAAAGTAGTGTTTAATTTATGCAGTGCAGGGGTTAGAGTTGGACATATTAGAAACACATACACCTCACACTGTTGTTCCCAGGGTTGTAAAGGAATGCCAGGTTAGGTTACCACAGCTCATGTGACACTGTTGTTGGAAACCTGCACTCCGACAGCTGCGGACAACTCGGTGCCGAACCCCAGCCGTGCTGACTCCCTGTGACAATTGTCACGGCCCCGGCTCACACATTTAAACATGTTGTTTTAACTGCTCTGTCTTGTTGTTGCAGCATTCCCTGTCTGAGATAGCGGAGTCGCCCTGTCCTAGATAACCTGAACTGTACCGTCTGCGTTGTGTACATGACACCGGCTCCTCTTTGTTTTCCTTACAGCAATTCCAGACAGCTTGGAAACACTTTTTTTTCTCGATAGTCTATGTCTCTTCTACAGAAAATAATAATCTTGAATAAAAACATGTAAAGTGTTTCTTTTTCCTAGTGTAACTAATACATTTTAAATCCTAAATCCAACCCTAAAAAATGAGCCCAGACATTCACTATCAACAAACAATAATAATTTTCATTTTAAACTCTGCGTACTTTGTAGTGACAAATTGTGGTCAGTTGATAAGACAGAGTATCAACAAAGGATTATCCAAATGAAGTCTGACAAGCTTTCCAACGTGGGTTCCAGGTCACTAGTGTAGTTTGTATGCTTTAACCACAATGATTTGTATTTCTTCACAGCAGAGGGAAACTGTACAGAGCCACACTGCCTTTAAACGGAGCTGTACTGTTGTTATAGTGAATAGAATGCCTTACTATTTGTAGGCATGTAGGTGACCAAAAAAGGGGGCCTGCATATTATCAAGGTGCTAAAACATGGTCATCATTGTCTCCTTATCGCAGACTTTGATCACACCTGCCTGATGAAAATCCGCCATTTGTGTCTTCCATTATGCTATCCATGACACAAAACCTTCTTTCATTTCTGAGTGTGAGGTGCCCTAATAATCACAGATAAACACAAACCTCCTTTTACAGTTTCTTCTCCCTCCTTCAATATCACACTCATTTTTCACCTTTGACTCCTCATCCAGTCTCTTATTACAAACAAGCACTCTGTCAATGTGGCTATTATCGCCTCGTCTCCTAGGTTAGATTACCTTTGGCACCCCAGCTTTACTATTACTGCTGGAGGAAAGGGGGGCTTAGTCTGTAGACAGTATTGTATGAGAGACTCCAAGTTATTTTTCTTCCAGCAAAACCTGAAGTGAATCATATGTGCATGTGTGTGTACTCAGGAGTGTGTATTTTAGTGTATAATGAGGTGTCTATAAAGCTTTGATTGTTATGTTTCAGTGGGTATTATTTTTGCTTGCAGAGCCACTGCTGTATTTATGGCTTGACAATATGTAAATTTAAAAAATGCCATTTCTTATTCATGTCTTTCATGTCATAATTATATGTCAGATCATATAAGTTAAATTGTTTGTAAAATTACACACATTTACATTGGTTATTTTGGGTTCCTGGAGGGAAACAAAGTATCTCTGAACAACTTGAAACATTATTAACAAGAACAACATGGCATGTAGTTAATTCCTCCCAGTAAGGCATTCAGACATCAAAGAGCTTTCATAGTGGGGTTTTACCAGCATCTCTGATACAATGGTAGTCAACATGTAACCCACCACCACCAGGAAGCATCTCCTATCAATAAGCTGGCCAGCTAGCTCAGTGGGTGAGGAACAAATCAGCTGCCAGAAAATATTAAATAAATGTGCTTTTCCTAATTTCAAAGTATAATCCCACTGCTGACCAGTAAGGGTTTTCCTTGGACTACATCAATAGCCAGACCAAGATGTGAATTATCGATTAAGCACATCATGCTTTCAGTTAACATTAATGGAGACCTACCGCTTCCATCGATTTAATGTCTTTGAGTCTTTCATGTTTTTAGTGTGTTTATAACATCATAATAAAGCGAGAAAGCTGTATCAGTCAGGCACATCTTTACGTTCTTTAACAACATGCGCTCAGCTCTCCTCAGATGAGGGACTGTTTGGAGTCAATAGAGCACACACACACATTTTCATCCAGACATAATTAAATGTCGCCTCCTGGAGAAATTGCCCTCTTTGAGAAGTTACCTAATAAGGGACACACTAATGTTGAGAAAACACAGCTTGGAAACAAAACCCCCAGAGCAGATCCTGGCCAATTTCATCATAAATGATTTCCCTGTACAAAGTTCATCTTTGAGTCACCCAGGAGAGCCTGCTGCTTGATGGCAAAGGATGTTTTTTGTAAGAACAACCTAGCTAGAGGTGAAAGTTGGAACAGGAGCAGTTTGTTCAATGCATGCAGTGCTCTAAGAAACAACAACCGTGGACAGGACTAGACAAATGCATGTAATTATTGACTGATCTAAATGGCGAGTTGGTGAGGAGAGAAGGAAAGCATGGCTGCTGCTTCAGACTCGTGGATCTTCAGGCCAAACTCTCTGGCAAGTCTGTAATTGCGGAAATGAAGAAAGATGGAGCCATTCAATGAAAGGCCACTGCTTTGGATTAAAATGCATGAACAGCTGTTGCTATTATGCATGGTTCTTTGGGTTTGCTGGTGTAAGGCACTTCTTCAGCAAAGCCTACAATCTGGTACAATACATTATAACTTGAAAAAGCAAAGCACGTGAGACATGTCTAAACCACAGGGAGCTATGGAATTAAAAGGTCATCATAATTTTGTTTGTTGTTTTCTTGATCAATAAGCTTGATCAATTTTATCTGTTAAATCAAAGGCAGATGTTTGAATTCATGTTCAAGCAAACAGTCAAGGAATGTGAAAATATGGGAAAACAATGTCCTCCTGGTTAATATCATAAGATAGGCTTCAACCATTTTAATCAAGCTTTAATATGTCATCAGTATAGATTACTGTATATTTTCGTACCAGAATAAGCAACCATTTTCTTGTCACTAAGAAGGTTCATGCTGCACTGTGCCTGTATAAAACACGTGTTGTACTAATAAGCTTGTGGTTGCTCTAGTGGCAGCAATAGTTGAAGTGCAAAATATGTGGAAGACACTTAAGTTTATAATTCATATTTGCTCAGTTCTTGTTTAGATGAAGTTTTTCTTCAACGTATTTGACTAATTTGCCAAACATGTTCCTTTGTTGTGTTTGGACAATGGGTCAGCTGGCTGCCTCATCTGAATTCATAAATTGATGAGAAACCTGTAGCTCAAGTGTTTGTATTATTATTATAACAACATACAGCAAATTCAAGCTGATAAACCTGTCTGTGATAACAGTTAATACTAGAGCTATCTTAATTAAGGGGGCTTCAATTTGATATCTTGTTTCTTCCAGAGTAAAAAAAAAAACTCAACAATATCAACTATGAACATTTTTAGAATACTGAACAGACACATACTGCATACATCACAACATCCAATAAATAATTTTAACACTGAATCCCAAAAAAAAAGTTGGAAAAAAAGTACTAAAGTTCATATACACTGGCAATCTTATCATAGGATATATAAGATACTCTCCAAGCAGTGGAGAAGTGTGTTTCCTGTCTTATGCTTTTTTACATATATATGGAAGGGGTTGGGGATAGCAGCTGGATTTTAGGACTTGCAAAACTTAAATTTACATTCTTTCCTCATAACTATCATTGTGATATGTGCCTGACAAAGGAAGAAGCCTGAAAGAATTAAGGTTAAGCCTCAAAATCAATACAATCTTTGGTAAGTGCTTTTCTTTTCTTTCAAAATGAGATTACTTGAATTCTCCAGATGACTATCCATCTTCTATTATGGTGAAACTGTAAACAAGATGATTAAAAGAAGTGAAAATTGAATAAAATCAGTGAAAAACTGCTGGCTGGGACAAAATGATTATGTGTCTTTTATAATCATCCAGTAAAGGCATTTTAGGAGTGAGTGGATTTTGTGATCTCACCAGATTCATATGTTGACTTCAGAGGTATGAATGTCTAAAATGACTGTATTAAAGTTATTAAGTTTAAAATCTATTAAGTTCTCAAGTATTACTCGACAATTATACTGATTGCTTTTGCATAAACAACCAAAAAAAAGAACATAATTATGAATATTCCTTAAACTGGCTCTAATTCAAAGCACTTGTCAAAAAAAGAGGCCCCAGTGTGCATTGCTGCTATAAAATCATTACCTATCTCCAATTCATAGTAAGCAGACAAAGAGGAGCAGGCCACTGGGGCCAGAGCTTGTGATAGCCTGTGTGGAATCCTCTCCAGTGATTTATCTGACAGCACCCTGACAACTTTCTTGCAGAATCCCAAAGTGTGCTATCTATTAATTGAGCCTGTGTCAGCACAGGAGAGATTAAGCGTCCACAGCTGCCCACTGAAACGTCTTCCCCAGGCCCAGCTGTGATACACAAATCAAAGGCCTCGGCACTGAGATGAACCAGCACAACATAGAGCCCACCTCCACACAAACACAAGGCTCAGCACTAATGTCCTTCCCTGATAAACTGTTTAATAAATATCGAGAGTATGATGCCTGATCGTGACTATTACCCAAATCTGATATATTTTGTCACACAACTGATGATTCAGATCAATTCCAATGGGTTGGGTCTTATAAAATTATATTTTCTTCACTATAATATAAGATCAACAGCAACCACAACTACAGTACCATAGCTCTATTTCTTAATGGATCAAACAATGCATCAGTACTTGGCACACAATTCATAGTCTTGACTCATAAACAGGCCTATAATTTGCCTCTTGACTCCTTGTCCTTCATAAATGATCTTGCTGCGCTTTTCTCCCCAGGCTCCGTAGTAGTAAAAAAGCCTCTAGTAGACCTCTGGGCTCGCTCTCAGCTCCCCACATCCTCAGTTAAAGGCCTGTCGTCCTCCTACTGCCTCGACTTGTAAAAGCCCTGTGTGGTCTTGGTGCTTAACTAGTGGCTATGGCCTGGCTCCACTATGTGAGGCTCCTTGCTTCAGAGCCAAGGATTAACAGAAATGGGGCTTTTATAATTATACCGTCATGATTCCAGGCCTTTCCTGCTGGTCCTTTTAATTAAGTAGATAATTTTTCTCTAGGGAAGACCAGCTTTAACATACTTACCGGCTATTTCAAAAGCAGACTTTTCTCAGAACAGTGGAAAAGATCTTCTTAATCAAAACTATTATCTATGTTCTGAATTAATATATTCTTAAATCGCACGTGTTGATCCAAGAACTGACTGTTAAGGGAAATCATTTATTGGTGTGGCTATGTTAATGAGATTGCTGAAGCGTTTTCTTTGTCTTCCCCCCCTACCTCAGTTGTGCATGTAAAAGTTGCCCTATTGCTGAAGGATGGAGGTGAGCCTCGGAGGGTAATAGGGTCTTCTGTCACTCACGACTTTGTGAGTGACAGTGACAAGTCTAATAACGAGGGAGATGTCTGGTCACCCATTCAACCATTTTACTGAAGGGACCTATCTCCGCTATCCGGTGGGCAGTCACGCACCCATGCAGCACCCACTTTGCTCTGTAGAGATTTCATAATTCAAACGGAATGCTATAATGGCTTCTACAGTGACAGCATTCAGATAGGTGCTTGTTCACAGCTTACTGCCCATAAATTTAAAACCATTATAAATGCAACCCAAAATATTTTCATGATATTCACCAGAAAAGTATAGCAGTGGCATTGGATATAGTCATTTGGTAATAAATAACATCCACCTGGCCAAACATTTTGTTGAAAAATGTCTACAAGTATTTATTTTTTATCAAACGAGAGAGATGCTAAAATCCTATAATACACAACAGCCTTGTGTTGAGACTTTATGTGTTTTTGTATTTGCATGAGTAAAAGCCAATGATAGCAGCTGAAGAGTTATTGCCACCTTAAAACATTACACACTTCACTGACAAAATACCATCACGCGCCTGTTTCTGTATCACAAACTAGCAGCGCTGGGTATCAGTTAGTGGGNGACTTTATGTGTTTTTGTATTTGCATGAGTAAAAGCCAATGATAGCAGCTGAAGAGTTATTGCCACCTTAAAACATTACACACTTCACTGACAAAATACCATCACGCGCCTGTTTCTGTATCACAAACTAGCAGCGCTGGGTATCAGTTAGTGGGGACTGTGATGGAAGCCATTGACCTTCCAGAAATGATATGTGGACTTACAATACAGTGCACTGTCACCTCTGAGAATATTAGTTATCAATTCTGACTTTAAATCTCTCAGGTCAGCATATATGTCACGTTGCAGCAGCAGTGATGGATGTTAAAGGAATTGCAGGCTACATTCTTTGTTTTGGAACTAATCTGATCATTTCCTTACAGCCTCTTAAGCAGGTTTTGATCCATTTTTCATGTCTTATACTAAGACAGGATATATTAAATCCATTTATGACATAATTGCTGATGCCATTAAAGAAGAGATTAAGATATTATTAAAATCAGATTATTTTGCATATCAAAGCTGATTGTACCTCAAAAATCACACACACACACACACACACACACACACACACA
>JANJYP010161149.1:0-12253 GCA_024605115.1 Rastrelliger brachysoma
TGAAAGACTTGGTTTATCTCTGCGTCTGCTGTCCTCACTTCACTCAGACTTTTACTGAGTTGTGCTGAAACAGAACGAAGGACTCAGGCGAGCGGAGGGGTGTGTGTGTGTGTGTGTGTGCGCTTTATGGTTAACTCTTTGTGAGCTACGGATGTCTGAGTTTTAACGAAGCACTTTGCTCCCCGGTTCTGGAGCTTCTGACCATTAGAGTTAGGCCTTTCTACCTCCCCAGAGAGTTCAACTCAGTCCTCCTCATAGCTGTTCACATCCCCCCACAGTCTGATAAATCTTTAGCCCTGGACGAGCTGAATAGGAGTGTAAATGGACTAGAGAACACCTAGAGGCTCTGTTTATTGTTTTGGGAGATTTTAACAGGACCAACATGAAGAAGGTTCTCCCAAAATACTATCAACATATCACTTTTCCCACTAGGGTTGAGCAGACCATGGATCATTGTTATACCCCATTCAGAGACTGCTATAAAGCCCCACCCCTCCCTCCCTTTCTTGCTTTTGCAAAGGCAGACCACTGCTCTGCCCTACTGTTGCCTGCATTTATGCAGAAATGATAACTGTTTTCAGGGTCATTTATTTATGAAACAAAAAGGCCGTGGGAATTTAACAGGACTGTTATGAGACAAGTGACTGGCAGCTTATAGTAAGTGCATTGACATATCTGTAACTACTCTATCCAGAAACACTGAGTCAGCTCGAGAGATCTGCAATAAACTCAAACCATGGACCACCTTCTTCAACTCAGGGAACCCTGACATCTACAAAACAGCCAGTTATGACCTCTGGAAGTCCATTAGGGATGCCTAGAGTGCCTAGGGGGACAAATTGAAGTCTAACTACTACAGCTCTGACCTCAGACATATGTGAAGTGGATTATATTGCAGCATAGACTACAAAGAGAAAAACAGGGACTGTGTTCAGCCCAGCACATCGCTACTGGACAAGCTCGACATCTTTTATGCTCGGTTCAATGCAGACAACACATGTCCACATGTTGGGTAGGGAGGCTACCTTGTTGACCTTAGAAACAGTCCATCAAAAAGGTTGACTCTAGGACAGGATGGTGTGCCAGGTTATGTCAGGGAGTAGAGATAGGAGGTGAAGACGCTGATCTTCTGGTGCCAGGACAATGAACTCTCTCTCACAATTAGTACAACTGAAGAGATGATCGTGGAAGGTCTAGGACTGGACAGTGTGCCAGGTTCACTTAGAGTGTAGAGATAGGAGATGAAGACACTAATCTTCTGGCGACAGGACAATTAACTCTCTCTTAAATTAGCAAAACTGAAGAGATGATTGTGGAAGGTCTAGGACCAGACGGTACGGCAGGTTCTCTCAGGGCGTAGAAATAGGAGTTGAAGACACTAATCTTCTGATGCCAGGACAATAAAGTCTCTCAAGATTAGCAAAACTGAAGAGATGGTCGTGGAAGTTCTAGGACCGGGTGGTATGCCAGGTTCTCTCAGGGTGTAGATATATTATAGGAGGTGAAGACGCTAATCTGCTGGTGCCAGGACAATAAACTCTCTTTCAATATCTGTATAATTGAAGAGATGATCATGGATTACAGGACGCAGCAGAGTGGGGTTGTGGGGTTGTTGGACAGTTTACCATGTACATTGATGATGTTAAGGTCAGAAGGATAAGTAGCTTTTAGTTCCTCGATGTGCACATCAACAAGGACCTCTCCCGGTCACTAGACAGCACCATGGTTGAGAGAGCTTGCCAGCAGTTCTATTTCCTGAGCATTACAGAAAGGTCGAGGTTGGTCTTTGTGAATGTTGGCCAGCTCTACCAAGGCTGGGAGATGTCCACAATAACAGAACCTTTTTTTTTATGTCCTCTTTCTCTCCCAGCGATGCTCTGTTGGCTCTCATTGCAATTAAAACCAAGTGTCCATCAGAGGCTATCTCTGCTCTGTGTGGCCCATATGTTTGGGTGCTGATAGAGCGTGGATTACTCTGTTTGGGACACAGATAACAGGCTGTTTATAACCTTGGCAGAGTCTGGGGCCTAATCTGGCAGGAACATATTTCCCCTTGCTCCCCGATAAAGGCCTGTTAGCAGCTTTATCACACGGGCAGATAGAAGTCGAGCCAGAGCGAGACGAGCACAGCACTGAGCCCAATCTGGCACCACACACACACACACACACGCGGTTCTGCTGCTTTATTTTTAGAAGCCTTGTCACCCTTCTCTTCCCAAACATACACACACACACACACCAACCAAACAACAGCAGCCCCACTCCTTGTCAGAACGAGCAATTAATTTCTACATCTGCCTTCTCGGGCAACACAAGGACCAACAAACAAATTAAAAGGACAATGTCCCCATTCATCATAGTAGCGTTTGGAATTTCAGAATGCCTGTGCATGAGAAAAGAAACAAGAGCAGGAAGACAGAGGGCATTCTCTACTATGCGTGTCATCATATTTGGTCACACTTTGTTACATGTTGAACCTAAAAGTAATGAGCTGGAAAACATAACACTTACATGCTGCTACGGTATGCATGTGAGATATATCCTGTTTTTCCCCCCACATGTTCTTAGAGAAAGAATGGGCATCTCTAATTAAAAACATATACCTCACTAAATAAAAGGAAGGGTTTTATTTATTGCTGTTTTTGTAGCTTATACCTTGGAAGTTGCTGTGGGATATGTGTGAGCCTGCTCTGCTATTTTCTGTATCCCCATCTTGATGGCTCTGCGTAGGCACAATTAGAGAGAGCGCTCCTTTCACAGCCAGAGAAAATTGTCGTCCTCTGTAAATTGCTTTGCCACAGCTTAAAGAAGATCTCTTGTTATCCTCTCATTCAGTCTTTTCTTGCCGCCCCGCTCTCCCTCTCTTTCAGGAAAATTGCTTTCTCGCAATCAACAGATTGCTCGCTGCACTTAGGGGTAAATACAGGTAGACTGGAGCATTAGCATAACATTATTCAGACAAGTGTCAACCTCGAGGCAGTTAGCGTTGCATCTAAGCTCAGTGTGAGGTGAAATGAAGTGCTACAGAGTTGGAAGAGCTGCCGCTGTGAGATTTCTCAGAGAGGAGCAGGAGTCGGCCAAATGCGCCAGAGTAAGAAAAGATGATGTACTCGGCGCTTCAAAAAAAAAAAAAAAAAAAAAGGTAAAAGCATGGAAAATGTGACAGCGAGATCCTGCTTCAAGGTGACTTAAAGTGTACAGTTTACTCCCTCTAAGGCTGCTGCCGGAGGAGTCAGATCTCTGGACTCTCCGGAGGGCCTGCTTCATGTAGGTCACACCGGCCTCATCTTCCACCGCGTGGGATAGGCTACAGTAGATAGGAAACAGCTTTTTTTTCAGCAGTTCAGCGGCGGTGGCGGTGTGATGTATGGTCCGACGACACCAGGCTGAAAACAGAGCTTGATGTGGAGAGTGTACAGGCACATTTTAATGCTTTTTCGCTCGCGCCAGTTAGCTCAAATTAACCTCACAAGCATGAGTCTAATTAAGTTTCCTCATTGAAGCTTAGCGCCACTCCTCCTCGCCGCGTATAATTTGATACCCTTCGTCCTTGGGGATGGGCTGTGAAGAGCAGCAGGCGCGATCTTTATCCTCCTCCATTACTCCACCCTTTTTTCTCTTTCTTGATTGACAACAGGGGTTCCTTCTGACCTACATTTGCATCTGCTCCCTGACCCAAATAGGACCCACGTAATGAGCCGCTTGGCTGTTTCTTTTTTTTTTTTTATTGATATTTTTTTAGGAATCACAAGCAGTGAACTTGTGTGTGGTTTTCATCCCCTTGGGTACAGACGGGGTGTTTAGCAGTGTCCCCGGGGCTTTGTGTCTGAGCTTTGAGCTGCGGGGGCTCACAGAGCGGTCGCGCGGGCCGTTCCAGGTCATCTGATTGCGCTTCGTGCCGATTACTAATCAGGGACTTGCGCTAATGCTGTATCTCTGAGACACAGAGGCGAAGTCATCAGTCAGATTTCAATCTTATTTGTCAGGTGCTATGTCATCAGTTTCCCTGAAGTGTCCTCCCAAATATGGCAATAAAACCAAAATCCATTCAGAGTCCTAGCCGCACAGAGCGTCGGACCGTAATGTAATCTGACTGCGCAATGAGCCTGGTATTGTTTCCTCCAAAACACCAGGAACAGTTGGCGCCGGCAGCAGCTTGTACACAAATAGAGAGAGAGTGATCCCTTGGGAATCCCGCTGTGGAATCCGTAAGCAAGTGCAAAAAAAAAAAAGACGCACAGTGATTTTTAAGACACAAAGTGGTACCTGTCGGATAAACACAATAAACATCACACCGGAAGTACAAGCTAAGATGTTTTGTCAGACACATTAGAAGTGCGTTTAGAGGAACAAGTCGCCTTCTTTCTCTTCTGTCAGATCCCACATGTGACTTTTAACATCGCCTCAATGTGTCGGACACGTTCATACATTATATCACTCTCAATGAAGAGACGTATGCATATAGGCGCATCAGAGCAGATTAAATTTTGCTCCGGCAGAAATATATAATTTAGACATGCAGGAACAACTCTGGAACTTGTTTCCTGGTTTCATTTCCTGTCTCTTCACTGTGAGATTTCACTCTTATCAGCAAGTATGATATGTGAATAATCTCATTTTCTCTGCTGCTTTTTATACAGCTTTCACAATGACAATGTCCCATATACTTTTTTTCTTTTTTTTTTGTCAAAGAACATCCTCGCTGCCGTAAATGTTACAGTTGTGTGNGCAGCTTTCACAATGACAATGTCCCATATACTTTTTTCCTTTTTTTTTTGTCAAAGAACATCCTCGCTGCCGTAAATGTTACAGTTGTGTGAGATAAAGCAAAGGAAAAAAAAGAAAAGAAAGAAAGAGAGTAGAACATCCTCTTTTGAAGGAGAAAGGAATGAGACATATTCACCAAGAAATTGCCTTTCATTTCACTTCCTGCTTTGGTCCACCTCATTTCAGATAATATTGCTCCCCCATCTTTGCTGAACAATCAAAAGAGAGGAAACCTTTTCTAGTGGCTGCATTAGATAGCTTTTTATTTTCCTTGGGCCCCTGCAATCATAATGACATAATGTTGTGCACGAGCCTCTGCAGGGCTCTTCACTCTATCTATCCTATCTCCTTGGCTGTGGATTCATACTCAAAGCAGCTTCAACTGTTCCTGATATGTAAAATACCTAAATCCTATTATTTCTCTGGCTAAATAACACCGGTCCCAAAGGCGTCGTGTGATGTTTTAATGAGAGCCTCCTCTGAATCCCGACGCTCCGACGCTGTCTTCTCCTCTGCATTTCCTTAAACTGCCAAGTAAGAGCCCCATTAATAATTCAGCTCATTAAAGTGTGTAATTAATCTGGAGCTGTGTAACAGGGAGAGACTGGGGGCGCAGGGAGGAAACTCTCCGGGGGAGGGAAAAGGGGGTGGGGGTGGAGGGGGGTGCACAAGAGAAACATTGGGCTAAGAGACGCGGCACACCCGCTGTGATGGAACCAGTTCCGAGGCACACACAACCAGTCCTCCTGCATCATTTATCTGGCAGGGAAAAAAAAAAAAAAGCTACAGAGAGGCGACGCCGCACCGAGACATCTTCAGGCAACTCAGCCAATCAACGATGCAGCGCGGGTACACACAGGGCGCTGGGGCTCTGTGTGTGTATATATATGTGTGTGTGTGTGTGTGTGTGTGTGTGTGTGTGTGTGTGTGTGTGTGTGTGTGTGTGTGTGTGTGTGTGTGTGTGTGTGTGTGTGTGTGTGTCCTTGTGAATGTGGGGAATTTGCTCTGGTGTCTGTTTACTGTAGATGTTGAAGGTCAGTTTCTGTGTTTCGAGGAAGGCTTTTTTTAGTCAGCGCAGATTTCCCCTAAAAAATTTGCAAAGTGTTCACAGATCATTTATATACCCGTAGAACAACTTAACACGTCGTACATTATCAACCGAAGTCGCGTACCTGAACATTTCATTGTGCTTTTCTGTTGTATAATCCTTACATGACGACAAATTTTGTTAAATAGGAAATGGCATGGCAAAAAAAGGATGCTTTTACTTTCACTTAACCACACACACACACATACACACACACACCATGACTTCATGTTTCCTGCTTCACAACTATCACGAAAGGCACCAAAAAGAATGTCACTGAGAGGAAATGTTGAATGTCCTGCGCTGTGTATAATATGTCATCAGTAGGATAAAGGTTAGTTAAGGCTATTACATATATAAAATATTAAAAAAAACCTCAAAATCTAAACATCTTCACACATGGAACATAATTTGGAGGTGTATATACATTTTAAAGGTTACAGAATTTTAGAGTAAAGCAATAAATCAATAGACCTGATAAACTGGACCAATAGCGGTGTTTTATTGATGTAATGGTATCGGCATATATGTCAGCTGATGTCAGAGAAATGATGACACAAATATGTTAAACCTAAAGTGTCATCGTTACACAGCTTCACCAGTTAGCAATGACTTATTTCTTAACTGTAAAACGTATCTAGCCTGGGTACAGCTCTACTGAAACATAATTTAAAGGGTCATTTTAAAACATGTTAGTGTGTTCATGTAAAACACTATAATGTGTTTGTTATAACATTGTGTCAGTGGTGTCTATTACTGCACCCATGACTTTTTGTGTTGTATATGCAGAACTTAACTTCAGTATTCACTTCAGTACTTCTTTGCAGAACTAATTTTGAGGAATAACTGTACACACCTGAATGATTGGATGAACCTGGGTTGATTTCCTGGATGCGTGTTACATGACTATATAAGGATTTGTGCTGTCGTGGGGTCTCTGTCTGAATGTACTCACCACTTAACAGCAGAAAGCGATTGAGATGAGCGTTCTGCTGTTTGCTTTCAGATGGCTCAGGTAGACCTCGGTAAACAGTGGCATTCACACTCAGCATGCCTGCTGCCACTCACAAGCCCTCAGCTGCTCCAGATGTGGCTTAATTTACTGCGACTTGGCTAATCATGGTGATTAAGGATTAATTACTGTTAATCACTTTTACATAAACTGGTTGGCAGTAGGAGAGCTTGTGCTCTGTGGAAAATACCACACAAGTGTGTGTGTAGTGAGATGGATGGAATGGGACAGAGCTGGAAGGCGCCAGGCTTCCCAATCGGATGCTCCTGTGGATTTATGCTGTAGCTTTCTTACTCATGAGCACACCAGTCAAAGGAAGTTAACCTCTAATAATTCTTTGCATCAGTTCATACTAGTCAAACAGTGCAAAGGCAGTTCGTACTGAATGATTATGGAGGTGGGTTGAGTCTCTGCATTGCTAAATAGGAGTCATCTTCTTTTTTTTTGACTAACAGGAGACACATTGTCAATATTCAACACAGCAGTTGTCTTCAAACAGCTCCTGGTCAGCCGAGGCTAAACAGACACTGGCGGGCTTGCGCGACTATCCTGCTACAGGAGATAAGAATGTGAAGGAGCATAACCACTGTGAGTTCCATTAACACAGACTGACAAGGGAATCACAGGGACATCAGGGGGTCCGGGATGAGGCTGACAACAAAGACGCTGCGCTGTACTCGTAACCCCCACCTCTTCTTCTTCTTCTTCTTTCCTCCTCCTCTTCCTCCCTCCTCCTCCTCTTCTTCATCCTTTACCCTTTGCACAAGCTGAGGGTGGCAGTGTGGTCACCTTCCCTCCTTGGCCTGGTTTCACACTGTGACATGCTCGTCTGCTCTCCTGAAGGAATGGCTTTAATAAGGTAGAGCAGATCAAGGCGACTGTTAATGACATGGCAGGCCCAGTCAACACACACCGCCCTGAGGCCATGGATGGCCCCAGTCTGGTGCACGCTGCTGGACGCTCGCTATCTCATGTGGGACATGCAGGACACTTGTCTGGATGCTCTTTAACTGCTACGCATCCTTTACGCCAGGGTTGAGGAGTCGCACTATGAAATGAACCCAACCCGACCTGCCTGCGTATAATCACGAGCCTTGGGCAAATGATGACTTTTGCTGTTGATCTTGGCAGTTATTGAAAAAGATGGTTCTGGAAGTAGGAATCAATAGTATAACATTCCCCAAAAACTGCATGTGTGGAAAAAAAAAGCCACAGAGCATGAGTGACTCTCAAGTTGGCACTAGCCATGTGAAAAAACAACAGACCTTCTCCTCAGTGTGATATTGAGTAACCGGAGAGGAGGGTCTGTCACATAGCAGAGCAATCTACCAGAAAAAAAAAGTGAAGACAAGTCCAAAATTTTGCGGCTTGTATTACATCATCTAGCAAGACATTGTGATCGCCAGTAAAATCAGAAACAATTGATAAAGACATTTTGACAATGACAAATTTTCTCCTGGATTCAGCAACAGACAACAACGCAAGCTTTATTATTTTCCAGTTTGCTGTTTTTCTCGCTTACATCAGACATTGAAACAGGACTTTTTTTCCCCCTCCCAACACACCGATACTGGAGTTGTCTTTTAGTTCAGCGGTATTCATCAAGGTTAAGATAGATCGGAGAGGCTTCAGAATGATTAACAGTAGAGAAAAGAAGAATTTGACTTAAGGATCTTAGCTTCACTAGTGGACAGAGGCTAATGAAAACCATGAGATGTGGTTAAAAAAAGCTTCAGAAGATGCTTATAAATGTACTTTGAGTTAAGATGATTTTGTCAAAGCTATTCCCAAACATATTTGTAGAAGCAACATTACTTCTCATTTACTGTCTTTGTTCTATTTCTTGTGAGATACTGGACAATTTGACCTGAAAATCACTCTCTGGGTTTGAACTGCTTGCCGCTAACAGAGATATACAACCTGTTATGATTGTTTCAAGAAGGCTTTGCATCACTTTCAAAGGGTCACAAGCCAAAAAAAAAAAACTGTTGTGCAATAAAAAATAATGAAAGACACTTTTTGGACTAACCAAGGAGACAGAATAAGAGATAGAAGGAAGCCTGAGGGCAGCTGGTTTCTAAACTTCCTCTCGAATGCACAGATTAGGTCAAATTCTATTCTTAACATAGAAAAGTTTTATTTAAAAAAAAAAAAGTGTCAGACAGAAGTGCATACTGAATTATGGAAATCATTTTTTTTCTCCATGTGAATTCCAAATAGGAGTACAAGTCTGCTGTATGAAAGACTACATCGTTATTCGTGGCCCCGAGGCCTTGGTGGACCTAATTCTAATTACCTTCATTAGTGGTATCTGCAGAGAGAGAGCGTGTGTGTGTGTGTGTGTGTGTGTGTGTGATCAGGCTTTCTTAACAGAGAGTGCCGCTTCTTTCAGTTCTGAAGTGCTGGTTACAAAGCGGAGGGGCCACAGAAAAGGATGAGAAGGCAGCAAAGCGCTTTAATGTGAAGGCTGTCAGCTCCGCTCCCCTTGGTTTTCACCTTCTGAAGAGCACAAGGCCTTATCGGTTTAATTGACTCTTTATCTTTTTGTTAATTTCCCCTTTAGTGCAATAGCGTGCCGTTCTTACCTTTTGATATGTCATTGTACATTGGCTTTTGCATTGACTTACAGGAAGTGGCGGTATAGATTACCATATTTCATATAAAGGAAGATTTCTTTTTAACAACACTGTTAAGGAGCTCAGTTACTTCTTAATTGTCTTCATTGTCCATTAACCTCTTTCATATTGTCTGTTAACCTTTTTTCCCCCCTGAAATGAATTATATGACTTTGTGGCTACGTTTCTGAAAGTAAATGCAGATAAATGATTTTATTCTTTATACATCCCAAAGTGCTGTTTGTGCATATTTATTAAGTGAGGTATGATTTTATATTATTTCCAGAAGTTAAAAGACTGGAATCTTTACAAAGGCAAACAGAGGGGACTAAAAGGAAGCTGGATTTAACAGTTTGAAGCCTGTCGTCTTCCTCCTGGTGTATGTTGGTTCTCTTTCCATTCCAGTACACTTGCGACTGTATAATGAATTATGCCGATGTAGAATTAGCATGTAGCTGTCGCTTCAGCTCTGGTGCCTGCCTTGTGACAGGACCACCGTAGCACAGGCTGGCGTCGAGAGAGGGGGCTTCTACTGTGATTTATTAACTACTGAAGCCACAATGAAGTGTGCCCACTGAAGCACCAATGCAAACAAATAGGGCCAGAGCTGTCACTGTAGTGTAAATTCAAGCAGACAGGTCGACCACAGACCGACCAGAAAGGGTTAATTATGCAAAAGCATTTTGCTTTCACCAGACGCACTAGTCTTTTTTTAAGGATGGAAATCAGAGGCAGGATTACATCATGCCTCTTATTTGGAAAAAAGATCCAGAGTTACACACAAGATATCATTATAAATAATGAAGGATTTTTTAATGCATTTATTCTATCTCCTCAGTAATGATTCAGACATATTATGTAATTTTTTTCAATACTACAAGATGCCATCAAAGTTATAAGAATACATATTAATACATTATTTTAGATAGATAGATAGATAGATAGATAGATAGATAGATAGATAGATACTTCTTTTAGCATTCCTATCCCAGCAGCATACATGAAAATAAATATATGTATATAAAAATATGTATGTATATATGTACATAAATAAATATCATCGAATGGGAGAACAATGAGTTGTGATGGATGCCAGGGTGGTCACTTAAAAAAATCAATCTAATTATTTTATATTAATTTGCCCACATCTTAATTGGCATTGTAGAATTGACTTTGTTTCTCTCATTCACAAGCCTCAGCTAGGTTACTGAGTGACAAGCTAACATTATGTTATGTTGAGGCAGCTTCCTCTTACAGAGTAAACAGCTGTACTTTTTTCCATCTATGATGTCATATCCAAAAATCATTCCTCACATTATTTCTCAGATCTTTTGGTATTGTTTATATGATCTGTATGGTTTACTAATTTTCTCCATTTTAGCAAAAAGACAACAGTAGCCTATCCTGTACATTGCGAGTTCATAGTTCAAACAGCTTTATTCAGTAGATTGAACATTTTTTTCTTTCTCCACATTCAAACACTATTAATTTTTGTATAAAAAGTGACAACCATTGCAGGAGCACTGTACTTTTTTTTTTTTTGCTTTTAGCCATGATAAATGTCCCTGCTAAAGCTAACAACGCATTTCTTTTCTTTTTTTTCACTGGAAACAAAGCACTATTTCTGCTGCTACAAACACAGGAAGCATTACTTCCTGTGTACTAGAGGTCTTTTTTTTCTCAGGAAAGACCTACCTGACACAGCAAAAAGTTTGAAATAATTGTCTTTAAGCTGAATTATATCTGGGTCATATTGTTAAGAACAGACAAACTAATATGAAAACATCATGGGTTGTCACTCTAAAGTCTTGTGCCCTTCACCTTTCTAATCAAAGTACTCGTAGAAATGTCAGACCAGACAGTTGTTGATCTGCCTGGACATGCTGTCACCTGACTGGTATCGCGTGTCACTTTTGGCTGACTCTCCCTGCGCTGCTACCCGTGACGTAACACCATGGATCACATTTCAGCATCTGGGTGCAGAACGGAGAGTGTCCAAAAAGGTGTCCGCCTTTTTGAACCGAGGCACCCAGTCTCTGTCAGAGGCCTTTATGTTTGACCGTCCATCTTGCTAACTGTGACAGAACGGCCCAACATCATTAATTAAACATCAGGCTTTCCCCCCAATCACCCTTTCGCCATGACAGGCTGCCATGCCAACAGTCCCTGTCGACATGCCTTCGAAATCTAGAAGGGGATTACATATGGTAATGGTTTTTGACAGCCTGCCATTTGCCTCTGTTAATCTGATAGGATAAGATATCTGGACTGCAGAGCATGGTGTGCAGTAACTCTTTGAGTCTGATATTGTTATGCCATAAAAAAAACTGAATCATTTTGAAGATGCAAGCAGTGTCCTGGAAGAAATCTTAATCCCCTGACAAGCTTTTGATACAATCCCAAATATTGTCAGTGACTCAAAAGTGTATTTTTAGAACTGGCTCTTTCTTGTATTTGCTGTCAATTTTAATATTTTTCAAATTTATGAACTCCTGTCATGTATCGTGGGATGTTATGACAGTCTATACCGGACTTGTGTCCTTCCCAACTGATACCATTTCTCAAAAAGAAAGCTAGTTATGATGCTAGCCCCTAGGCTGCCAACCCACTTTTGTTTTACCACGGTTCGCTCTCCCCCTTCAGAAAGTAGATTGAGTTTATTCTCTGGTCTTTGTTCAATTAAGACCCCCACCCCACCCCAAACTCTGAGCTGCTTTGAAAATGATGTATCTCTATCACAAGTAGTTCAATTAATATTTTAATACCCACAAC
>JANJYP010161157.1:0-13155 GCA_024605115.1 Rastrelliger brachysoma
CTTCTACGATACTATTTCTTTATTAAAACATGGAGTGATGAATCCTCTGCAACACAAAAGGTCTCATCTATTGCATTTGTGACAGAATAGCCATTCAACATACAGGAGATGCTTAACAGAAATATTCCTGGAAGTCATCATGCAAGTAGCCTGATGAAGGTGAGTCCAATACTGAGTTTCCTCAAGCTCCGTATTTGGTCTAAACCAACTTTGGAACAAAAATATCTGGCTAAATGTTTCACTATGTTCACCAGCTGGATGCTAACTTTGTCTGCCTGTTGTTTGGTAGGTATGTAATTTGTTAATCAGAAGTTTTTTTCTTAAAAACAGCTGCCTTGAAATGTTGTTGACAGTAAAGTTTTTGCCTTACAAGCAAAGTAAGTAAAAAGAAAGGTGATAACTTCCCATGATTTATCACTACCAATGACCCAATGACATTACATTAAACATTATCATGTGATCACTGATTATATGAAATGTAGCTTGGTGCAGTTTTAGGGGAATAAAATGAAAACCCTTGATTCTGTTTGTATTTTGTTCTATACAAACATGTGCATGAGCATAGTCTGAATACAACATTTTGACTTTTTTTTACGTCTCAAGGATACACGCTGTGTCTTTTAGTGTGAGACTGTTAATGTAAACATCGCTGTTTGTTTACAAGAAAATTCCACATGGGACCCGAGAGAAGGGAGGTCAGCTGGGAAATGCATCATTCAGCCATTATTTTCCAATATTTTGACAACGAGATACAGGAATCAGTTGCTGCACATTGTTCTGGGACTGCGGGTGCACGATACTGTAGGCTAGTCTCTGTGTGAGGTTTGGACCAGTTGGCCACAGATGAGTCTCAAGCCCCCAACCCATCTGGAGCCATCTTGGAGATGAAGCGAAAACCTGGAGCTTGTCCATCTCTTGGCAGGGCCAGTCTTGTCTCTACACATACAAGGCTGATCGTCTCTAATCCTACCAAAGAATTAATTGCTTAATTGGATCAATTAGAGGTCCCAATGACGTGTGGTGGGTGCATCAAATAATTATGAATCAAATCTGAATCAATATTTGAAAGGTCTGTCTGGTTGTTACATTCAGGTTGTTGGGTGCTGAGCGTTATTGGCATCTCAATAATGCAATGTTGAGACAATTCTACACAACTTCAGAAATCTTACTTAATATCCATTTGCTCATGTCACCATCTCATTTCAATCAAACACTTTTTCCAAGTTTGCGTCACTCTACAACATTATGCATTGCTTGTTTTTGAGACAGAAGAACTATTTTCATGACTTATGGCATTTGCAGTATCTCAAAGATCGCACTGCTGTTTTTCTTCCTTCAAGCCAGTTTTAAATGGAGCCAAACTGCACAGCTTTAAAGGCACATTCATCAAAAAGCGAGTACGAGTGCAATGCAGATGCTGCCACTTTTTCTTAAAAAAAAAAAGAAAGAAAAAAAAAGAAAAAAGATTGCAAGTAGAATTATGGCTTTTCATCAGCCGATAAATTTCACTTGTGATTAATTGCAACACTCACTTTTGGGATCACTTCTACACAAAAGAGCATTTCTGCTTTGTAAAATTCATATAAAAGAAATGCAAATCAATGGTGTTCTTGGCACCAAACATATGCTACCACAATGCCAACAAGCCTGCCCCTGACAACCCCAGCTGGGGGCTTGTAAGACTTGCTCTTGGCAAAAGACGTTTTTTCCACCCGCTTTGCAAATGATCACCAATTAATACGAACAGCATCCAATTCTAATTTTGCACCTGGTAAGATTGTGAGTATCTTGTAAAGCTCTTCTAAGCTATGGATCAAAATTACTGGATGTTTTTCCACCCCTCCTTTTTGGGATCTCTGTAGAAAAAAAAGAAAAAAAAAAAAGATGGCAAAAGTCCATAACCCATCAAGTCCAACATCAGTGGAAACCATGAAAATGACCGTTTAGCTAAAAAAGGTGTTGTGTTTCAGATGATGAAAAGAGAATTTAGCTGAAGGGGTTTCAGAGGCAAGGAGATGTGTGTGAGAGAGCATGGGGTCTTTTATCCTAATAAAACATGATGTTGATACAAGAATAACTGTAGAAAAGATAAAAATACTGGATCTGTATCACCTTTTATAAAAATATCTGAAGACCATCTTTTGTTTTCATGCATCCGCACAAATTTTGCTTTTACTTTTGTTAAAGAAAAAAAAAAACACCCAGGTTTCCCAGTCTTTTCGCTCTAAAACATTCAGATGGATAGAGAAGAGAAATTAGGGATGTGTTTATCACTTGGTAACACAGCAGCATCCATCCATGTGATGAATTCCACATATTTCCCAAAGAAATGAAACTATAACAATTCAAAGGCGTTTCACGTCACTAATTGCTCATCAGCGTTCTGAGCATCTCTGCCTCTCTTTCTCTCTCCATCTCTCACTCTGAAATTGATACTCGCCATACGACTTATGATGGATAGGAAGCTTTAATGAGCTCTTACAAGCAATTAAGTAATCAGGGAACCCTGCTGCTCAGCGCTGGAGCTAGCAAGAGCAGTGACAAACGGAGGCCCATCAGTACTGTAATCAGCACAGGACACAGTCACCGCTGCTCACCACTCCCTAACCAAGGGCAGCAATGGGCCGAGCAGCAGGCTCCCATCTGATGTTATTGTTTTGTCTGCAAATAGTCTCTGAACTTTGTGACTTGGAGACATGCTCTTTTTGGAGTCTCCACATCTAGATACTTTTTTATGGAAAATTACATGGTTGTCTTATTGGCATGTGAAAGAAAAACAGAACACACAAGCCAAAATAAAAGTCGTAGTCAAAAAATACCAATAAGGGGGTTAACTGCATGAAGCTAAAGAATTGTACATGACTCTCAAAGTTAGTGTCAAACAGAGCACTACTCAGCCTACACAGCTTTATACTGGAGGAAGAGTAATTGGCAATGAGTAACAGGTGTGGAGTCAAGTCCTTCCAAGTGAAAAAAGACACATAATAAAAAAATATATAAAACAAAGATTATATATGAATACATATTCACTAGCTTACAATTCACTGTGTATTATTGCTGTCAGATTTAGATGATTTGTTTTGAAGACACATCTCATTATAATATTATTTCAGTGTGAAACAAACTTGCTGAATTTGCTTGTGGAACTTGGCTTGGTTGGAGAGCAGTTAAAATAGACATTTGCCTGTTGCATGGTATATAATGCAGTATAACTACATATTATATACTTAAGATAACATTTAATTAGTTAGCTAGCTAATATTGGAATAATTACAGAAATATTGATAAATTTAAATTGCCATTGTAAAAAAAAAAAGCTTTGTGCTGAACTCTGCTTAGAGATCACGTCAAATAATGCTACAGCTAGTTAAATAGCAGCTAATGCATAAATGATAAATGTGTTTCACTGTCACATTACTGTAAGTCTATTCTAACCAAATGATTCCCAATGGTAGTGACTTATTTGTTGCACACATCGCACTGACAGCGTTTTGCTAGTTAAATCTAGGTCAGCGATATTTCTGTTTAACAAACACAAATGTTACGGAACAACACTGAAGGTAATAAAGGAAATCAGCATTAAAAGAAAAATAAAGGGAATAGTTTGACATTTTGGAAATATAATACTGCTTTTTTGCCAAGATGTAGGTGAAAAGTCCAATACCACTGTAGTGCCACAGCCATGAGCTTAGCTAATTAGCTACTTAGCATAGCATAAAGACTGGGCAGCAGGAAAGCTAGCCTGGCACTCTCCTGTAACATCAAATGTGAAGAAACTGTATCCAGTCTGTTATCACCAAGAAACAGTAAGGGTGTTAACAGGCTTTTATATTTCTGTGTGTGTACTGATTAAATATACAACATAAAATGTGCTAATTAATGAGTTTTGGAGGCACTGGAAGGCGTATTTTTGAACAATGGCTGTGATGGACCACAATTAATAACTAATTAACTAATTGACACCTGGTGTTTAAAAGGTTATCTCACTTTTACCAATTTTCTATTGAACTCCTCAAAATCTCTGAAAGATCGTTTGCAGTACAGTTTGAGCTTCCTCCGTGTTGAATGTGGTAAACAATTCATGTTGTGACAAGGAAAATGAAATCTAATTGCAAGACTTGGCATTCTCAGCTCCCCCTGCTCACCTGGGGCGTCTGAGCTGGTGAGCTCCATGTTCTCAGCTCGGCATTCTCACCCACCCAAAGCATGTTGGGCGCCCCAGGGCGGCGTGACACCTCTCCCACACTCTCCAAGTCCTCTGAATAATTCTGCCCCCGACCATACGTCTCACATCTTATGCCGTTTTGGGGGCCTGAGACGATGCGTTTCACATTGAAAATCAAATATGTTGCTTATTAATAGGACGACTTTGGCGAACGCTACCTGGAGAAATGCCGGAGGGGGGAGCTGGAAGAGAGGGACGCCTACAGTGTGGTGCACTTTCTCTCTCTTCTGTGCAAAGGGAAAAACAGCTGAGGGTGCAGATTTTCATCGCTAAACTGGCACAGTTGATGTAGGTGCCCACACACACACACACACACACACACACACACACACACACACACACACACACACACACACACACACACACACACACACACACNGTATGGAAATCAGGGAGCCAGAGTATGTTAGTCAGCCATGCATGAAAAGCACAGAGCTTCATGTGTTTACAGTGCGCTTGGGGAGAAAGAGAAAGACATATAAAGGGAAAAAGGATGAAAGGGGACAAAGAAAGTGGGCTGCGAGATGATCCATGACACGTACCTCCATGTGAGCTTTCACTTGACAAGACAGACGTGAAAACACCAACCATAACCCAACATAAACACACATGCCACATCAGTCAAAACAAGGCCTTATATTTGGGTAGCAGCGCTACCAACAAAAACAGTGCCAGTTATTTTTGTTAGTAACCATCTGGTCCATTATATTTCTCCTTATTCGAACATAGACTCCTGTGTTGTGCAGTTTGTTTGTTTCATGCTACTGACATAAAAAGGCTGTTTTTTAAGAACAACAAGGCTGTCGATGTGTCTCTAAGGCTAATCAGAGAGCGAGCTGCGCCTCACTGTGCCGCTAACTTGGCGTCATTTCCTCAGATTCCGTACAGATTGCACCAGCTAATTATGATCTAATAACTGGCAGACTGTCTGTTTCAATATTATTACAGGAAGAGTAGGTTAAATGAATAGCTCATCATCTGCCCCCTGTATCAGTCATGTTGTTTTAATGATCATAATTCCACCATTAAATCTTAATAATATGTCAAGATCATAAGGGAGACATGTCAATTTGGGGCTTCAATGAGAATTAAGTCAAGGATTGCTGAAGTTGAGCCTGCTTTTTTTTTCTACCCTGTGAAGGCTTGATTTCGTTAGCAGTGTCCACACACACACACACACACACACACACACACACACACACACACACACACACACACACACACACACACACACACACACACANGACAGAACTGCCTCTGAGTCAATCTTATATTCAAGAAATTAATTTCTAATCCCTGATTGATGTGTAGATCTTGCACAGGAAAGAGGCAGAGCTAAATGTTTTCTAGCTTTGGCATGCTCAAGAGCCCAAATATGTCCGTTCTCATTCAGTTAATGGGATTACTTTTTTCAAATTATTTTAAGATATATTTTCATTCATGAGCCTAGAAGCAAACAGTAGCTGAAAACTCAACTTAAAAGGTCATTAGCCGTTCTGGAGCTTTCAGTCATGTACAATTTTCATCGACACATAGTTCACCCAGCTGTGAACTGTGATATGTCGGCTTTCAGATTTTTTTTTTCCCCAAAACTTTAAACACATCTTATCCATATTAGTTTATCCTTTACTTTGGAAACAGTAGTTGACTATACTCTCACTCTTGAATAAAGGCATTCATTCATTTTGTATTCATAAAACATAATGAAAATGAATTTTTAGTTATAAGAGATGCTTTGAAGAAAAATTAAAATATGATACCTTAAAAATTAGCAAACACCTGGAATAGAGATCTTGTTGAAGGACCAGTATGTCTAATTTAGTGGCATCTAAAACTGAGGTTTCAAGTGTGTAGGAGAACCTATGGTAACCTTAAAACTCCTCTCTGGAGCCAGTGCTTGTCCATTCTGGGCTACTGTAGAAACATGGCAGTGCAACATGGAGGGCTCCATGGATGAGGACTTGCTTCTTAAGTTGTATGCTTCTAAGGTAACATAAAACGATTTTCAGGTGATTTTACAGTAATTAAAACATACTTTATATTATATTATGGATTATTATATTATTTTCCATCTCTGCCAGTAGATACCCTAATTTTGACATACTGGTCCTTTAAGCGAGGTGTGTTTGATGCTGGATTATTTCTTGGAAGACTCTTTGGATCTTTGTTGGAGTCTAAATTACAGCACATTAAAGTTTGAAAGGCCTCAAAGGACCCAGGCACTTTTTGGATGGACTTCTAGAGTCCCTGGAAAAAAAAAAATCTGCGCTTTGAGGTACAAACCTGTATTCTAATCACTGTTCCCTCAAGCTTTTCTGTTTGTGAGGTAGAGACAGTGACTGCATACAGCTTCCAGCTAAGAATAGCTGCAGGAGAGGGGAGAGAGCAGCAAAGTGAGGCAACACGAAAGGCAGAGAGAAAGAAGAGAGGAGAAGAAGAAGGGGAGAAAAAAAATAGGAAGTGGGTGACAAAAACAGAAAAAAAAACTAAGGAGGGAGTGTGAATGAGACAATGGTTCTGTCAAAGAGTCAAACGAAGTAAACATCATCGGTACGATTCAGCAGTGACTCCGTCTTGCCCTGCACTAAACACGACAGTGGAAGGGCGATGGGACGATCAATCTAAATCAATCAAGTGTCTGAGGGGGTGGTGTGTGTGTGTGTGTGTGTGTGTGTATGTGTGCGGACAGGCGTGGGCCGTATCAGTGCTGTAACGGGGTGTACTCTGCCCCGAGGTCACTGCTCTGGTTAGAGGGAGTGTAAATACATGTATATATATCTGTCTGTCTCTCTCTGTGTGAATGAGTCTATTGAAGGATAGTGTGCTGCAGAGTTAATAAAAGAGCATTGTGTGTGTGTGTGTGTGTGTGTGTGTGTGTAGGAGGCAGATATAGTCAATGAATCCATTGAAAGACAGCAGCCTGTATAGAATTAATAGCATTGCAAACGGGTGGTATACTGTAGATATATGTTGGGCAGTAAGATGGAGAGGAAGCTCACACAGGATGTTTACTGATTCATTGTTAGAGATGAGGTTGTGATGGTGCCATGTGGCAGGTCTCAGACACTGATGTCTTCCTAACCTTAACCATACATGTGCAGATATTATAGCAAGAATTATAAAAATGTTGAAAAATGTGCTAAATGTAAAAAAAAAACAAAGTTTGGATTTTGTAGAATACCCCAATATTAGTGTTCCTGTCTGGTGATGTGCTTGCAGCAGCATCAGCTAGGAAGTATCTCATTAGGAGATGACTTCACTGAAAAGTGAAATTACTCTTAAAATGATGTCTCTCAGATCAGGGTTTGGCTGATATAATCCTGAAAACCAGCACTAACATTATAGCTGTGTATATATTTGATAGATTTGATGCCAAGTTCTAAATAATAATCCTGTTCAAGCCAGATGTGATAAGACTGGATCTTTCCCTGGAAACGTTACTCCTGTCAGAATACACACAAAGCCTCAGAAACAGTGAGGACACAGCACAGATGGTCACATTTTCTGATTTATTCAGTCATTATAGTCTTCAACTTCAGCTACAGTGTCTGGCCATCTTGCATGTTATGCTCCCTCTTTCTTTAAGTTTCATGTTTGTATTGTTACAAAAAAAGCAGATGTGCAAATAACATTACTGTATATATGTAATGTTCCTATATGACAAAGTTACATTACGGAAAGTGTGACATTTTATCTATCTATCTACCTATCTATCTATCTATCTATCTATCTATCTATCTATCTATCTATCTATCTATCTATCAGACCATAAGCTTCCAAGAAAACCCTAGAGTTGAAGTGGACATCCAAAATAGCGCCCTGACAAAAATAACAATGCCGTCTCACATGCTCTAATGCCAGTTGATCAATAGTAATTACCTACCTGTAGACCTGGCTAGCGGAGCTCCTTAGGCCCCTGGGGGTTTTTCGCTATAGACAGCTCACAATCCAGTCCCAGGTAACTCCATAGGACAGACCTTTTAATTGCTTTGTTCATTGTGAGTAATTGAGGGTTGGAGCGCGTTTGCCACGAAGAGTGTGACTTCACTTGGCCTCCGTCTAATTAATCCCGTCACACAAGCCTTCTGCCTTTAATTTTCACTTTGCGCGAGGCTTCGTGAGGTGCGAATACAACTGGAAATATAGGTTGGTAACTGTATATGGCACGCTGAGCCAGATGCACTACAAATGCAGCCATATGGATAGACAGAGAAGTGTTTCAGTGTGTTTTTTTTCCCCTCAGTGTCGAGGAACATATTGCCAGACATTCAATGCATCTCTTTAGCACAGCAACTGTCCCACTGCTCTGATCTGATCTCATCTCTCGCTAAGTCCCAAACCAGGTACATTAAACTGTATCAATATGGTTTCATTAGCATACTGATTAATCAACTGGTTAATTAGACAAATTTCCTATAGGCTGATTACGCCTCCTGGACCTCTCGGTGAGAAGACATATAGGGCGCATGAGTAATTTAATTATTCTGACTGTCAGGCAGACATTGCATGGTAAGATGTTTTTGTATAGCACTGTTGAAATACAAAAGGCATTTCAAAGTGCTTGAGACTATAAATCCAGTTTAGGTTTATGCGTACATAATTATATACAATATATATGCACTCATTGTGCTGCAGGGCCACTGTATAAAGATGCAGACCAAATCCTATTCTGCATGTTAAACATTAGACAGTTTTGTGGTAGTTGAATGAGCATTAGTGTTTTATTCAAATGTTTAAAATAACAAATGTCTTTATCACCCTTATCTCCAAACAGGAATGTACATTTTGGATGATTCTGCTCTAAAAACCCTTTATTATCATCCCCTCTCCTTCATAAGAATATAAAACAATCTGTGAATACGCATTTCAGATCTTTAACTGTTGGACACAAGATGTCTTCTGCTTCATTGTAAAGTCCATTCTCAGTGCTTGTGCACTGGAGGCTTCAAGTCTCTACATCACATTTGGGTAAGCTCAAAATTAGACTGTGATCAGCTTCCAGAGTTGTAATGTCGTAAAATCAGCTCTTAAACATCTTCAAGATTTAGGTGCACAGACATCATTCTTCTCAGTGAAGCTCAAGTATAAAAGTGAAATGACACCATGCAAGCATTTTTAAATAGCCTTAACCATAATGTTTGGGAAACAGTATGGTAATGGCAAATATCTTAAAGATGTGTTTTATGTTAAGCAGCTAAATGTTAATTGCCATGACATCTCCTGCATGAAAGCCAGACCTGCTACAGATCCATCGACAGAAACAATCCCACTCACAAGTTCCATCAACTCGAGGATTAGTTTCTCCCTTACACAGCATTACTCTCCGAAACTGAAGACCTGAAGGCTGTTATTAGTCTTTGGAGCCATTTCTAAACAAACTAATGTGCTCATACTCTTTGTGGTGAAGGAACACGTCACCTAGTGAAGTGGTGTGGCTCAGTAACATGTTTCTTATTGTTTTTGGATAACAATGGAAGTCTACAGCACAGAGGAATGAGATATAGCAGGCTTTGGATACACACACACACACACACACACACACACACACACACACACACACACACACACACACACTAGTGAAAGTTTGTGGTTGTGGTTAAAGAATAAAAATGTTAACATTACAATAACTAATAATGAATGACCATATGTGAAATCATATTTGTATGACTATCAGGCTCTTCAACATCCAATGATATTTCACTTCCCCCTGTATCTGTTCAACTCTGCTGCTCATATCTCGATGTTAATGGTCTCGCATCCTGGTTCACACAAACACCACTAAGCCTAAAGCCAAACTAAAAGCTACAAATCATACTACCACATGTGTACTTTTTATGTACAGTCTCTTAAGAGTAGTTCCATTTGAACATGAGTGGGTTGTTCTGCATTTTTCTGAGATGAGAATGATCACTTTTAACTAAAACAAATATTTGATTTGGTTATCAGCCTTCGAAAACCCATTTAACCTTTTCACTGACATTTTTCCTCAAAATGATCATTTAGTACTACTAATAATCACTTTTAACCTGTCAGATCTAACAATCTACTGAGAAGTTACGAGATGTTTGTAATGTTTGTAGAGCATACAACCAGTCTCTTCTACTGATAAAATGTTCAAGAAGGAAATGTCTTCAGCAGCACTGATGCAGCACAGACTTCTTCATGGCTTCTTTTGATCCCTAAATGCCTATAACCACCTTTTTCTGTCTGCAATGAGACAATATTATGCAGCATTGGACCACTGAACCTCAAATTAAATATTTGAGGTTTCTTAGGACAGTGAAAATATTCCAGTATCCTGCGCTTTGACTTGTAAAATGTTCTGAATATTCAACACTCTAACTTGAACCCTGCGCACGTGGCCTTTGTTTGTCCTGTAACCCACACTTGCAAAAGTGAGGCGGAGCGGGTGCCACTGTGAGGTGCGATGGGTGCCGGCGCTGGCACTGCCAGGCTTGGGTGGCCGTGCAACAGTATCTGCAGGCTGCCATCCTTCTGTTCGCAGAGCATCTGAAGAAAGCAAACTGCACTGTTGCTCACACTCCCCAATCCCGTTGTTGTCATTGGCCGGCAGCCACCAATAGTGAGCCAACTGAGTTAACAGACACTTCCGCTCAGCACATAAGGAACCATCTGTTTTAAAAGCTAGAAAGAAATAAATAAAGAGCCCTCTCTCTCGCTCTCTTGCTTCCTCTCTCCCCCACTTTCTCCTTCTACCACAGTTCTGCAGTATGCAGAGCTCTGCTATTATCGCATACCCCACCCTTCATCATTTACAATCTACAGCTAGCTACCAAAATTACTGCTGTGGCTACAGTATATTGAGCATCTACTGCCCTGTATTGGCCTTTGAAATTGTTCTAGAAACTACCCAGTTTCTTATTTGAGAAAACAGTTTTATTCAATTTGTTTTCCTGGTGAATAACTAAATTGTTTATTTGTCTTGTGCCTCGACTCCAAGCTCATAATGCTTCACCAAAAGTGGCATTGCTGCAGTTATCGCACGCAAAACTTATTTGTAATTTATTGGAAATTAGCAAGGTCAGAATCATATTGAAGCCTGATGTTTGTAACATCTTGAAAATCACGGTTGCACGCCCTTCTTGGCTGCAGCGAGCTCCTCAGACGTGCCAGCTTGTAGCTAAATAAATATTGGCTGAGGGGCATTTGAAAAAACATATTGTCCTGGCTCAGCACTCAGTCCCCCTGCCCTCTGTTGCCAAAACAAGACGACGGGGGTCCAGAGCAGAATCTCATCTCACATGAACGGTTTCGTAATGGTCAGCCCGCTGCCACGGCCTGCTCCTGCAGCCTTTGTGTCTGTGCTTACAGGTCTTCGGGTGTAATATATTTACTCGGCTCTTCACCGTGTGGCCTGCGGAGGTTCCTGGAAGCGTGCCATTTGCGCTATCACACTACGCCTTTGTTTCTCGTGCGGCTTATGAGAAGAAGAGCGTGCTTGTCTTGTGTGTTTTGCAGGTTTTGTGATAGCCAGAGATATCTTTGTCACTCCTATTTATGACATGTTTTGAGATAGAGCCATAAATATGACTGTTTACCCCAGCAGGGTTTGTTTTCTTGGCATTTTTAGTTACTGTGAAGACATTCTGTATGTTGACAATTGTTTGCTTATTTTAGTTTATATGTATTTACTGTACATTTGTTCTAATTAAGGCAAGGACATGATGCTTTTAGGCTTTAGGTTTTCAAAATTACTTCTGAATGCTGTTACATATCATGCATTGCAACAGAAGTCAGGGTTAGGATCTGTTTGATGACCCCCAAAATCCACTTTAATCCCCTCAAGCTCATATCCAAATACATTTGCTTTCACTCTAATTCTCATATTCTAATACTTTATATAACACTTAAGCTCACACGTTTAATTTTTCCTTCTTCCTAACTTTCCATCCATGGTCAAACTTCTGAAGAGAAATACAATGACTTTAAGAAAAATATTACTAAAACATTAGCGGCTGCATTCAATTTAACCGGGCGAATACCCCATGAATTCTGCTCTCAAAGAAATTAAGGTGTATTGTAACAAGTGCATTATTTAGTAGATTTGACATGGCTGCCACATATTCGCAGAGAAGGAATTAATACGCCTGTGGAAACGAAAGCAAGAAGAAGAAATCTAGTGAAAATAATTAATTATGAGAGCCTATTTCTAGTCCTCCTCTTAAGCCTATTTAAAGGGCATTAGGTATTATGAATGTGAGGTGGTCTAAATTTACCCCTGTAATATCTATCTTCATCTGACTACATTAGTATACTTTTCCAGGCTCTGCAGGCTCTTCACTTGCTATTTAAATCACATTGCATGACTCTGAAATCCAGACTCATCTGTTTTTCCTTTTTCATTTTTTGTGTCATTATTTCACATACACACACACACATTTCCCAGAAAGCTTAAGCTCTCTGTTTGTAGCAGCTACAGTCAGATTTACATGTGTGTGTGTTTTTTTTACATAAAATAGATAAACCTGACATAAGTATTTGCTAAACGGGTGAAAGGCGCCCGTAAGTGACTTCATGAAATGAATAATGTATACACTAAAAAGAACTCATTTGGGAATTAAGGAGGATAAGTAGCAGTCCATTTTGTGCCTGTAAGGGGCCCTCTCAGAGCTACAGTGGCTGCATTAGGGAGAGCTAATGGGCCCTGGGAGGGGGTGAGGGTGGGAGTTAGGGTGGAGGGTGTAGTGGGGGGAGAGGGGGATTGGGCCCTTTGCCGCCCAAGGTCTCTGGGCCCGGTGACAGATGGTTGGCCACCTCGCTGGGTGGCTGTGTCTGTCGTGAGGCTGATCTGCGGCATTGACAGCGTCGTAGAGCTCAAACGACATTGTGGAAGGTGAAGAGACAGGTGGCGCGCCAGGCCAAAGCAGGAGAGACAGGGTTAGGGTCCCACCAATTTGGGAGTTTTGGAG
>JANJYP010161179.1:0-16362 GCA_024605115.1 Rastrelliger brachysoma
GAGAGAGAGAGAGAGAGAGAGAGAGAGAGAGAGAGGGTCACTGTGGGTCTGATTTATTATTATGAATAAAAACATTTCAAGAACACTCCTCATATGTGAAAACACAATGTAGTTTAATGTACATCACCAAGAACTTTGACACTAAAGTTTAGATAGATAGATAATCTTTATTTCAGACTCACAGGTCCATATAGAACAAGAAAAAAAAACAACATACACATACACATACACACACATACACAATACATACATGGGACACAGGTTTGTGTCCTGTGTCCCATGTGATGTTTAGACTATATCTCTCATTTTGTCTGTGTGTGCTTCAAGACCACTTCATGATAAGATTAAGTGTTGCCTTAAGTACCTTACATTTTTCTGTCAATATTAATCTGTTAATGAATTTACCACAAAGTAATTGCCAAACAGTGACGCCGTGGCCTCTGCAGCAGCTGCCCGCTTCACTCAGTGGGTATAGCCTTTGGTGTGTGCATAGGCAGACATTTTTACTTATGTGTAGGCAAACCATCTGCACCATTTTGGCCATTTTGATTTTGCTCCTTGCTAAATCATCTTCTAAATTCAAACCAGGTGACTAATTTTCAGTTTTAAAATTTAATTTATAATGTTACATAATCTTCCATAAAATTACAGCACAAGTGTAGGATAGGGATAGAGTCAGGATAGTGGTCAGATTTTGTAAGGTCATTCAATTAAAAAAGCACTTTAATATTCAAGTATTTCTCAGGCCAACTTTTGTAAAAAGTTTTTTCTGGAACACCATTTCTGTGTCACAGAGCTTGTGTTTCTATGAAATCGTACAGAGTGTAGGAAGATGAGCTGATGCCCACTGAGTGCCGACATTCATTGTCCTCCCTCTTGTGAATGGCTCTCTGTGTTGTGTGCTGTGGAAGTGATATTTGTGTTAGGCTGTACAGCTTGTATCAGGGCTCTAGAGGACCAAGAAAATTGAATCCCATTAGTGTTCTATTCAGCCTGTGTCTCTGGATGTGTATACAGTGCTATCTGAGCTGGGAGATTTGCCCCTCTATGGCGTCTTGTACTCTGTGAGCATGTGCATGAGTAGCATGTCAAACCAGTCAGCTATTGGAGCACCTGGCAATTGGCATAAAGGAGCAACCAGGCATTAAAAGCATCAAGTTGGGAAGTGTTGAGACCTACGTGGGTCTATACGCAAAAGACTGACCTAGTGATTTCTATTCCCATCCTCCACCCATTCATCCACCCATCCATTTTCTTTACCACTTATCCTCTAGAGGGTCGCAGGGTAACTGGAGACAATCTCAGCTGACACTGGGCAAGAGGCGGGGTCAATCACAGGGCTAACACACATGGAGACAGACAACGATTCATCCTCATATTCACACCTACAGGCAGTGGGTTCAAACCAAGAACTAATCACTGTGCTAATCACTGCACCACCATGAGGCCACAGAATATAAGAAATCCTCTGGAGTATTTCTATTTATAAATTGAAGAAATTTCACAAACTTTTGAGAAAAAAAAAACCCTTTTGATAAATAATGAATCACTGTTTCACCTATCTGGGGCTTCAGCTGACCAAGAAACTAAAGCATCTTATCAGATTTAACTTTACTGAGTCAGTAGAAAAACTCAGAGCAAATATCAAGTCCTGGAGGATACTGCCCTTATACATGATTGGACAGGCAAATGTAATCAAAATGGTGGAGCCTTCCCAGGTTTCTACATCTTCAAAAAAAAAACCTTGCCCACCTGTTTCAATGCATCCTTTTTAAGGAGCTCGGATCATATTGCCCTTTATATGGGGTTACAAATCACACAGGATATCTGAGGCTCATCTACAAAAACCCCATAAGATGGGTGGTTTTGGTCTGCTGATTTTGAAAAAAACACTACTGGGCAGCAGTGGAGGTGCAGAGACAGCAAACAACCTTTTATGACTACAGCTAGAAACCTCTGCTATTAAAAATTATTCATTTCCTTCTCTTCTGTTTTCCAGCTCTGCCTTTGTAGACATATCAATTCAACAAAACTTTACATTAAAGATTTTTTGAAAGCAATAAATACGACAAAAGTGTCTCACAAAACTCCCAGTTTTTCCATACACGCTTCCATATGCCAAATTAATTTATTCAAGCCCAGACAGATGGGCTGTTTGCAGTCTAGAGAAAGAAGGATATTAGAAGTGTTTTTATAGATCTGTACATTGATGGCCAATTTGCATCATATATCCAGTTATTACTCAGTCCAAATTCACAGTTCTTTCAATACCTTCAAGTCAGATATTAAGTAAAAGTGCCCACACTTTGAGTCCATCCCCACCACCCATTCTTCTCTTAAAAACCTCTCGCTGCCTGCAGGTTTCAAGCAGCTAGTCTCAAGACTTGCTTCACTGCTTCACTTTCTTCAGGTGTTATTAAGAAAGTCTGGGCCAGGGACTTAAATTTAGTCATATCAGCAGAGTTCTGGGAAGAGGTAATATCCTGGGTGCATTGTTGTTCTATTAACTCACACTACAGGTTAATCTAATACAAGGTGATGCATACAGTAGATTGTATTACTCAAAAAACAAAAAACTGAACCTCAAACGCATTTTCCCATTAGTGTCTGCTGACAAGTGACAAGAGTTGCTCTGTTGAAGAATCACGAGCGCATCTTTTCTGATTTTACCTGAAATTACACAACTGGCCATTTTTTAATGCTCTGCAGAGACTTTCAAGCTGACGTACAACACACAGATCGCTCTGCACCAAGGAATGGTTGCTAAGAAACTTGTTCTCCTGATCTGAAAGTCTACCGCAGCACCCAGCTTTGCACATGGGCTCAAGGAGAGGTTGGCTATTATACAAATTGAAAAACTGCATCTGCACAAAACCCAATACACAAAATAGAGTAAAGAGAATATGGGGACCTTTCTTGGCACAGTATGACCTGCCTGGTTTGATGAGTGCATGAAGTGTTTAACTTGATTAGTTTATTCATGTCACTTTATGTCAACATTTTTGAAAGACTATTTATATAATCTTGTAAACCATGTGGCTACCTTTTTGTTTTGCCCTGCTGGTGTTCCACTCGAAGTTGTATATTCTTTGTATTGCTTTGTATGCCCTTTCAATATATTTTGTCATTTGTAAAATTGAAAAATATATAAATGCATGCCATCTGCAGCTATGTTGAACGGGGCTCAATTGCATTACTGCATATTGTGTGCAGCTTTGTGGCACTGATACTGCATGAAACACACAAAGGCAGCCTTGACCCTGTGTGTGTTGTGTTGAGTCCTACATCCGCCGCGCTTCTGTTGCCGTCCATTTGTCAGTCAGGAAGCTGCAGCTTCTGGTCATTACAGCAATCACATGTTAGATTTATGCCCCTGCTTGATGTTTCATGGCTTTATAAAAGGAGATGAAAGTGGATCTCAACGGCTAGGAAGGGAGAGAGGGGAATGTGAGCGATGGAGGAAAGAGTATGAAAAAGAAAATAAGAGAGAATAAAAAAGAGAGGGGGACTCCAGTAATGTCCTTAGCATGATGCCTTGTCATTGGATTAATGCTTTTCATTAGCCCGTAATAAAAATGGACAATTACTTTCCTCAGCTAAGTAATTCTTGTATAAAAGAAAAAGGAAATATAAGCAAATACATTTTTTAAATTGGCATGGGTGATATCAGGCGCAGTTAGAGGCTAAACCAGGATTGACCCTCCTATGGCACACACACACACACACACACACACACACACACACACACACACACACACACACACACACACANCCCATCCCCACTCCACTTTACCCAGCTCCTCACAACAGATAGAAGACTTGATAGAAGACTGTTATGGATCTGAGAATGACACACAAACATGAAAATGCAACTCCTCTAGCTTTGTCCTCCGCCACCTTCCCACCATCATACATATACCTGTACCTGTACAGTCGATAGAGCTGTAAAAGCAGTGACTCATAAATGTGCAGCACATACAAATTTCCCCTCCTCACACATCAACACACACACACACACACATACACGTAAACTCATGCAAGACAGCCATCACGGCATGTTTCTGCAATACCATAAGCTCGTTGGTTTTGTTTATTATTTGTCTCCAGGCACCAAGAGGCCTTTTTACACACAAACAAACACACACACATGCACACACACACTCACACACACGTGCATGCATGTGCGCACATATGCAGGCGCTCCAAATTGTTCGATTAAGTGGGTCATCCTCTCCTACAGTCTCTTGAAAGAGAAGCTTTTTTGTGCATTTTCTAGCCGAGAGGCAATCGCACCCTTCCATGGTTTTGGCTGCACCTTTTAAGAGTATTTATGGAAATGACAGTATAGCACTCTGGAGGGCTGCATGCGGCTCCGTTGCTTAATGTGTGTTTGTGTGTGTGCTGTGTGCGTATCGGTGTGTAAGCAAAGCGGGGATTGAAAAGCTCAATGCCTGTAAATGGAGCTCATGCTCAATGAATGACCTTTATGTTCATGTATGCAAGATTTTTTATGATGTGTCATTTATTATTTGCTTGGTTGTTTATTCTGGGGTGATGAGGTGAATTGCGCCACTGGGTCTGTATCACTTGAAATCTAGTGAGCTGCAACTCCACTGCACATTTGGCAGGAACGCACATGCAGAGGCCAAACTGTCACTGCAAATGAAAGCCAAATATCTTTCAGAAGATCCACTTTGGCTGTCTGAGAGAGAGAGAGAGAGAGAGAGAGAGAGAGAGAGNAGAGAGAGAGAGAGAGATACGAAGCTGAAGTGTCCATCTCACTCTCTTTCTGTCTGTCTCTTTGGACAGCTCTGTGGCAGTCCAGTCAGATCACACTCTCTATCATTGAGTATTTGGACTGATTCACCTCCAACAGCCACAGCTGCACAGGAAACATTGACACTGCGTGAAATAAACAAGCCTCGCATGAAAGGAGGGTGCATAAGTCATCAGACAGCATTCAAGGTTCTTGGTTGATGATGCATATGATATTTCTCATGTTTGGTCAGCAGCCAAGTCTATATCCACAAAGCTCTTTTCATGTGCATGAAGGTATCATCACATGAGAGAAATACTGAATTACATGACATGCATGTGATGTAATAAAAATGTCCAATTAAATTTAATATTGCTGGAGAACTAAAACCTCAAACTGATAATATCACATTATTGCATTACTTCATTCTATGATTATTATTTCATAGGATCTGGAAAAGGAGATATGATTTAATAATGTTGCATACCAATGTAATAATTTGAATTTTTCCCATTTGTGCAGTAACATTAATAATGAGTGGTGTTAATGCATCATCAGTTTATAATTGCATTCAGTTATGAAATTGTAATTGCAGGGTAATGTAACAACGCGTAACGATTATTACATTACCCTTGAATTTGTCACAACAGCCGTTTTTTTATTGCATTTAGATGTCATTTTTTTATTCTGTTATATTATTGGCCCGGCTATAAGCTGACACTAATTATTACTCCCATATTCTTTACTATGATCATAAATGAATGAATGAATCTCGCTGCTTGCACTTTCAGCTTGACATTTAGTCACAGTGTTCAGTTATTGTCAGAGACATGCTGATGCACCCGATTTTATTTTTATGCTTAGCAAACTTTTTTGTAATATTTCATAGCGAGAGATGTTTTTGGAGTCAGTGTTTAAATCTGGCTCTTTTTGAACTGTAAAACCTTTTTTTTATTTCTAAACAGGTCAAAACTTACTCAAACTTTAAACATCATATATCATATTAAAGGGAGTAAAAGAGAGTTTTTCCTCACCCCTGTTGCCAAGTGCTTGCCCATGCGTGAATGTTGGGTCTTTCTGCAAGGAGTACGCTCTAGACCTGCTCTATATGAAAAGTGCCCTGAGATAACTTCTGTTGTGATGTGGTGGTAAATAAAATTGTCTTGACATGTGGCACAACCAATTAGGAATTGATTTAATTGGCTGCTTGAACTCCTGCAGTTTGTTCTCAGTTTTTCCACTCAAGATTAATTAATTGCTCATGTTCTCTTCTAACACTGCTTGTACACTGTAAAGTATTAATTATGTACAGTATTAATATACAAAAACTGCCTTTCTTTTTTTACATATAAATATACAAGGTGTGATCAAAATTATTCAAAGTTCAAATGTGAAAATAGCACAGAATTCTTTTTAGATTTATTATTTCTATAGATTTAGATTTTTTTTTGTTTTTATCCTGAAAGCTGCTGCTTTGTACAGTTTTTCAAATTTTTTTAAGTAGCTCCTTCATTTCCAGTATGAGTTGTTTTGTGGATCAAAGCAACTGCAAAGCTCGTCACCCAAAAAACCTTATGATTTTACATGATTTACTGACATTTTTAAGTACACCTTATTTGGTCATTTTTCTTCATTGAAGGTATTACTTTTGCATATAGCTAGCTCCGAGATCTTCTCCAGGAAATGTATTTGATTGTCAAATTATCACAGCTTCATGCAACTGAAAATATCGCCACTAATCCATCACTCTCCATAGTGACAGGATAGATAAATTTCATCTTGGCCAGTTTGTCAAAAGTGGACGACAACGTGACAAAGATGTATTGGCCCTCCTGAGAAGACTGCTGCATATTTGAGTTAGTTTATGTCCTTGCCCGCTCTGTAGGTGCCAAATAATCTGCTATTAGCCTTGCGCGATAACATGACTTATATTACAGAATAAGCAGCTTCAATGAAATATCCTGACATCTCGATTTATCAACACCATTTCACATTTTCTGCTTTAGTTTCATTCTTTTTTTTTTTTTGTTAAAGCCGCTATGTCCAGAATTTTGTAATTCATGACCTTTGCACCCCCTTGTGGTAGCATTAAAGGCCCAGTATATTCAGTTTTTTAGCATTAATAGCACTGTAGAGTGATGGAGCTATGGTTTTACAACTGTCTGGATTCACTTTTGTTGTACTGTATGTAATTCACATGCACAAGAATGCAAATATATGCACATGTAACACAATACAAATTCCTGCCAAAGGTTTCATGCTATTTCACTAATCGCAAGCTGCTTGTTGTAATACACCATGAAACGTAACAATATGCTAATTAAGCTAAGGAGAAAGAAGACTGTAAGCTAGAGAACATGGATGCTAACAATGAAGGATTTTTACCATGCATTTGCAAGTGTTTGATGAGGAAGGAAATGAATCAATGAATCACAAGGAAGCACACAATTTATCTTAATCAGAAATTTAATGTAACTTTGTTTACATGAAAATCCAGAGGGTGATCACTTCAACATACAGTTAATTTAACAAGGGACAGTTACCTTCAAATAAAATAAAACATGGAATTATCTCCATGTATAAAATGTGTTAATGTATAAATTATTTGGAAAAATAGTTGTTGTTGCTATGTGTTGTGTCTTAGAGAAAGCAACTGTACAATCCTTGTGGGTGAGTTCATTGTCTGCAGGGAACACATGTAGGTGGTCGTAATGTAGGTGGTTTTATCCTATCATATGAAAAATATTTACACAATAGTAAGATTTAACACAATGAAATCACCTGCATGTGAACCACATGATAGTTTTAAACAAAAAGAGACCTTTGTGTCGTTAGGCTTTACGTATGTGATGGCATATGGAGATATCAGACTAAAGTTGTGTATATGTGTGTGCATACCTTTAGTGTATATGTCTGCACTCCAGCAGCAAGGTTGACATGAAGCTGAGAAGGAGTGTGAAGGGCACAGCTCCTCAGGAGGAATGACACAACACACACACACACACACGCACACACACATACAGTACACACAAGTACACCTCCTCTCCTTTCTTTTCTTCTCTCTCTTCGATGACTCATCCCACCCAGGGACGGCAAGTGAGGGAGAGGAAGAGTGATGGAGGAGAAAAAGAGGAGAAGGCTTGGAGAGTGTGAGAGGCGACACAACAGTGAAGAGGAAAAAGATTCACAGAGAAGACATATGGCATAAAAATTTCTTATTGACCTTTTATTACAATGCTATGCTAATCCGACTGAGTATCTCATTGTGAAAGTTATTCACAGCCGTTTATTCCCAGCAAACATGCACCATCGTTCTCAAAAGTCCCACATGGAGTCTCACAGATGATTCGCTCCCCATTGTCTTCTTGTTTTAAAATGCTTTTTCTTTTTTGCACCGTGGCAGCTCGGCAGCACACAACAGAAACCCTTCTAACCAGCTCAGCAACATGCTGAGCTTTGCTCCAGTCTGCCCCACACTGCTCTGCTGTGCTCATTTGATGCTATCTCTTAGAGAGATTCCAAACTTCCTAGGCGTTCCAGGTCTGTATCACCATGCATCACAGACTGTAGACCCAATGCTTAACTCTCTCCAAATCCCATAGTCTCTAATGTCTTTATCTTATGGTGTGAGGGTATTTGAGGAAGTAGATAGACTCATGAGGAGCCAGGGATGTTGTCACAAGAGGTGATTATGCTGCATTGAAGGAGGTACACTATTGAGCTAGCTATATTGCTGAGGATAAGGGTGTATTGCTGAGGATATATCTGTACTGCTGACTGCTGCAAAGCCCAGAGATAGTTGAATGGTCAGGTCCCATGTGCCTGTAGAGCAACATACTGCACAGCATATGGCCCTACTGTATTATTCTATCCTTCCTCCGCTTTTTAAGGGCAGTCAGTGGTCAGAGATATCATCTGATAAAAGAAATGTTCCATATCTAACTGAGGTTAAGCTCAGTGAGTCTAAAATTGGCCTCATGTCTAAAATCGGATATTGGCGAGACAGTGTTGCATTACTCATGTAATGATGCAATATTTTATCACAGTAAAGCTTAAAATTAGCTTCAAATAATTTCCAATATGGACTTCAATTTAAACCCAAACCTTTTATTGTAAAACCATGGACTAAATGGATTCATGTTCTCAAAGATCAATTTCCTCATCAGTGTTTACTGCAGCGTGTCATTCTGTACTTTGCAATTCATAGTGAAAATGACCATTTTTCAACTTTATGTTCTTTTCTGTGCTTTTGGTCATTTTTACTGTTCTCCCTTTGCCCCTCAAATGGCAGCGGGATTCGAGGTACTGCTAGATTGCTTCAGATAATGCATTTCTCTCTGGTGAAGCATGGGCGTGTGTGTGTATGTGTGTGTGTGTGTGTGTGTGTGTGTATTGGCCTGCCTGGCCGCCTCTAAGGGGATCCAAACTGATCCCCAAAAAAGTCCAACAGCAAGCCTAAACAAGCCTTCACAGCGTGCTGGCAAACAAACCCTCTAGAGCTTTTGCTGTGATTATTGGACCCCAAAACACATCACTCACAGCATGAAAATTTAAAAAGCTATTTGCAGAGATTTCTTAAATTATGTGCAGGAAATTAGTGTTAATTGGTGAAAGTGCCAATGGAGCAACATGGTCAGAAATCCAAGTTATGTTCTAAATAAATTGGCACTGTTTAGATTACCTTTTTTCAAGCTTAGTGAAGTTCATCCACACTTCCTTGCAAAATGCAGTATGCAGTTTGAGACTTGGAGGCATATGGCAGGTTCTCGTCTTGCTAGCACATGTCTGCCACAATATTTTTCCAAGCTTCTATTTCCTCACCACACTGCCATTTACGCCTCCTGGCATTTTATTCTCAGGTCTGGACATTTAAAAGTGCTATTGAAGCAAAGGGAACAAATCTCTCTTCACTAGTCACAAATTTATGACCCAGCATACTCAACTGTGATTGACTTACCCTGATCCAATCATAGCGAACAAAGATTCTTGACACCAAACTATAATTCACGCTCATTGAGCTTTCATTCAAAGTCAAGACACAGCAAAACTGTCCATTGTTCAATTTCACTGTTTATTATTGTCATGTGTAATAAAGCAACATGGACACAGCACCATCGAACATTATCTATCTATCTATCTATCTATCTATCTCTCTATCTATCTATCCATCCATCCATCCATCCATCCATCCATCTATCTATCTATCTATCTATCTCTCTATCTATCTATCCATCCATCCATCTATCTATCTATCTATCTATCTGTCTGTCTGTCTGTCTGTCTGTCCGTCTGTCTGCCCGTCGGTCCGTCTGTCTGTCTAGTCGTAGGCATTCTTGGAAGGCAGGGTCCTATTTTGACAGAAACTATTGCCCGTACAGCCATACTGTGTGCAGATCACACTCATCCATTTCAGCACAACTATAAAATTGAAGCTGTCCACTGATGAAGAAGTAAAGAGGTGATTTGAAAACTTCCGGAGGCTTCACATAGGTCAGGTTTCACACAGCAAATTTCTAAAACATACTCTAATGCTGGGTGCTACAAGTATCAAGTGAGTATTACCCACTCAACCCTCCACCCACCCTTATAATTACACCATATAACTTTCAGTTTAACCTCTAATGAGGGTGTCAGGAAAGCAGTTATTTTTATGTGAAGAATGAACTTTTAAAGGCATAGGAGCAGTAAAATCTAAGAGCTTGTTGTACTCATGTCTTTGTGTTTATAATTGTTGCCTTCATTTAATATGCTTGATTAATCTATGCTATTACATTTCACAGGTGCACTACAGGTGCCAACATAACACATTTGGGTGGTCAAGCAGGACGATGAACAAGAAGCCTTTTTTGCCCTAATACTTTTGAAAAGGCAGCTAGCATTTTAGGAATGGAAGTCAAGCCAAGTACTTAAAAAAGGTTGAGGAAGAATCTTTTTAGACAACTGAGAAAACAACAAGAGTATTTACAGTTGTGGTCCAGTTTATTGGCATCATTTGCAGAGATTCCAAAAAATAATTGGGTATCTCTGTTTCAAGCTTTCTTCCCACATTTTCTTTTCATTAGTACCACAGCACATGTGTTTCTGGACTTATAATTGTTTATCTCATAGTTCTTCAGCCTGTTTTCATTTAACAATATATAAAGTCTACAACACTACCTCCAACATGCTCCCATGAAATAGGGATTCTTCCTTCGTGTAAATGCACACAATGAACTCAACCATCCTGTATTTCAAACCTCTAATCCAATTCACATTTATATAGGTGTATTTGTGTATTAGTTAGAATCACTGCTGCATCACAACTTTATTGTTTTATCTTAATAATGATTTTAAAGTGAAGCTGTGTCGATGATATGATATGAAAATCCACAAAATAATATGGTTTAGCAAATGTCTTAGTAACATCTGCTTTATTAGCTATTATTGTTAGTTTGATTTGCCGTATGAGATTTCACATGAAGGAAGGACTCATCCTTCATGTTAACTTACACACTGAGCACAACCATTATGCTTTAGTGCAGAGGCCTTGGTAAGGAGAGGAGATGTTTCAAGAGAAGCCATTGAAACCGTTGAAAAGCTGAAAAAGCCATTTGAAAGTAGTTACTCTCCATCATTGGAACTTGACACACTAAAGTACAATTTGCAAGAGGAGGAACAAAACAACTGAGTGTATGATGGAACAAATCATTTGCTCTGTCCAGATTTGGGTTTTTTCATTTAGTTAATAATCCAGTTAATTGCAAATGTTTTACACACAAAGAAATCTTTGGGAAAAAAAAACATGCATTGGAACTGCTATGGAGTTGAAATGTTAAAATTTTAAACCTGAAACCATCTTGTTCTTTATTGTAGACTCTAACACAAACTGTTCAAAAAAAGCATATGGCGCAGCAGCAGGGGAAGAAGTGTTCAATGATCTTGAACAAACCCTTGACGATTACAACAAGGAGCAAAGGGATGTCTGAGGCAGGATGTGTGAAACCACTGACTATCATTTGGTGATTGCCATATCCACTCCAATGAGGAGAAGGGTCCACAGTAGGCCAAGAGATAGTGGTGAGATGGTGTTTGTGGACTCCTCTGGGAATTGTTACTGCCACAATCATCGCATTTTCCTACTCCTCACTTATTCCTCTGAGGGTGGTTTGCCTTTGGGTGTATTTATCACCACGTCTGAAATCCAGGCAATCATTTCAGCTGCAATGACACTACTACAGATAGTCTTTCCACCAGACAGGTTCTTTAACCACCCAGAGGGACCTCTTGTTGCCTTGACTGACGACTGCACTTCACTCAGGGAAGCATTACATGCAGTATTCCCCAAACCTGTTAGGGGACGTTAGACCTTGTGTGTTAGACTCCTTCAGGCCATGTGGAGATTGTTGTGGAGCAGTTCAAGTGAGGTTCTTAAGAAGTATAGGACACATCTCCTGAAGTCCTTCAGAGGTCTGATGTATGCATTCACACCAACAGCTTTCATGGACAGCGACATTAGACTGATGGAGGACCACATTGCCTCACAGTGCCAGTCTTGTATAGCATAATAACACTATCTACAGTGTAAATCATGGATGGCAAACTGATCCATAAAAGAGCTAGTGTGGTTTCAGGGTTTTGTTCCAACCAAGAAAAAAGCACACCTGATACAATGAATCATGTGCGTGTGTGTGTGTGTATCTGAGATCAGGGGGTGTGGTAAGTGGAGTCCGCCATGCTCCTGCTCAGTTGTAAACCTGCATCCATACAAGCACTTTACTAGAATGGGTTCCTAATGTGTATAAAGTAGATACCCTTGTTGACATGTTAAAGAGAGGCACAGTGGAATGCATTGGGTGATATATCTGTATATCTGTAGCCCGATCATATGTGTATAATGTATGGTTTCATCTGTAATATTTAAAATGTATATGAATATTTCAAAATGTAGTTCCACATATTTTGGAAATGGGAATGGACTTTGCCTGTTCATTTGTAATACCGATGCTACATGAAGACAACTGTGGCAAGCTCGTCAAATGTTGCAGTGTCCTACCATGTTGACATGCCCATCGGCTGCTGCACACGCCCAGCATGGATTATGGGTGGACACTACAAGCATCAAAGTGTGCCAGCCAGGATGTTTGGACATAATGACAGCTTCCTTCATGGCTTGTCAACAGACACACGGAAGCTGTACAATCAAATTGCCGTTGGTGAGTTTCTTTATGTTCTTGTTTAGTCCCTTCCAGTGTCCTATCAAGTTCATGTGTATTGACATGTATAAGGAAATGTAGTAGAGGAGCTCAACTTGACTTCCAACTCCATAATATAGAAAGACAATATTATGAATAAAATATTTCGGTGTGTGAGTGTGTGTCTGTGTGTGTAAGAATGTGAATGAACTCACAGGCACCCATCCACACTTTTGGATGCTGCTTCTTCTTGTTGTAATCATTGTGAAGCACTGGACTATTAGGAGCTTTGGTGAAATATTAAAGGGTGAACAGGCCCCACTCCAACATGACTGATAGACAGTACTAAAAGGCACACAGCTGTAATCCCAACGGGTTGACTTGTTGAGTATATTAAAATCTTTCTCTAGACACTGATACTGGAAGCTTACATGAGCCAACGGGGTCATCACTGATCCAAACACAACCTCAGTGGGGACAGATTCCGGTAAAGTAAAAAAAAAAAAAAATGACCCCTCTTAGAACAAAATAAGACTTTGATGTGTAAAACATTGTTTAATTTGGCAGGTAGGGCACATTTATTAATACAATTTTCCATGAATCATTTTCCCAGGTGAACTGCCCCTCAAGGAAGGGCTGAACAACATGTTCCTGGACATCACTGAGAAATTTGACAACCCTGACTTCACTCATTCCATCACTTCATTTGTGAAGACTTACGGAAACATCAAAACAGACAGCGCCATAGTGTCAGCTCTTCCCTCATTTGGAAAGTCCCACCTAATAAAGGCCAGAGCCTGCAAAAGACCGAGGGGCTACCTGCAAACCTCCACATAAATTGGAGTGTAGCCGACAGCTATGTCGAGGAAGAAAACTCCGGGTAGAAGAAAGGTCTTGAGCAGTGGACGACCCTTGAAGGCGCCAAGAAAGGAGCATACCTATGGAAAAACTGGAAGAAAGCCAAGCACTCCTCATTTCATTGTGGAGTGGAAGAGATGCCTTGAGGGGGAACAACTAACAAGCCCCCACCCTCCCCAGAGGTTGGATACTCATATCCATTACATCTCATCCTCAAAAGGCCTTGCAGAACAGCAGTGTTGTGTTGAACATCAGGCTGATGGTGGGTTCATATTTGGTAAAGACAATCATATGTGACTATTAATAATAGTCTGAATACATTCTCTAAACAAAAGGTGGATTTTTTAATCCAGGAAAAAAGTTTAATAAGTTTGGTTACTTACACTAAATGATTTGTAACTAAGGGTTAATGGAAGCTAAAAGTGAATCATGTGGTGCTGCATTTCACACATGATGAACAGTAAATATATGGTGATTGAGGATAAGATGAAGGGTTTTGAGTTTTGCAGGTGTATCAGTGCAGCATCAGCAGTAATGCAGGTATAGAGGTCGTGAAGAAAGAGGTGAGGCTGAAGGCAAAGCTTTGAATTTACCAGTCAGTCTACGTTCCAGCCCTTAACTATATTCATTCATTCATTCGTTCATGAGCTTTTGTTAGTGACTGGACTTAGCCTTAGTGATAGGATGAGGAACTCAGGCATCCAGGGGAGTTTGAAGCAGAGCCACTGCGGAAGACCCTGTGGAAGACCCAGAGCATGCTGGAGGAACGACATATCTTTCCTGGCCTGGTAGCGCCTTGGGATCCCCCAGAAGGAGGTGCTGGGCATTGCCGGGGAGAGGGATGTCTGGGTTTCTTCACTCAGTCTGATGCCACTGCAAACCAGTCCCAGAAAATGGAAGGATGGATGGATGAAAGTAATGTTGTTGCCTTAGAAAAAATGGCAATGACACAACAGACTTTTGTTTTAAGACAGGCTTGAAAAGTTTAATTTTTCACTTATTATTAGTTTCCAAAAAAACATTTTTGTCATTTTCATTTTACATAGTAAGTAAAGATGTAAAAAAAAAATCTTACTTTTACATTTGGAGTACTCTACCTATGGGACTGTGTACAGTATTTTTAAAATCAAACTTAAACCTGATAATACTTAAATTACTATCAGAGTCTCGGTCTTGAGAAACATACGTTATACTAAACTCTGTGTGTGCCAACAATGTTGAGCACATGCACATGTTATGCTTGAGTTCATGTGTAGAGACCCATATAATATTTTGGAGGAAGTGTCATGCAATGTCGGACCTTCTGTGTTTTTAAAATAGCATTTTGAATGCATCTCACCAAGTGCCCTGGGCTCAGCAATAGAAAGCCTCCAGGCTAAAAACTGCAAAAATGGCCGAGCTCTGTCAGGCAGTGACCAAAGTAATTTCCTTTTCACCAACATTTGACTCATGCCCATGGAGACATATTGCCTACAATCGAAGTCCACACATGTATCACTTTAAATTATGTTTAAAATATACTTTGGTATGAAGCCAAAGCAGTGTTACATTTTTTCCACTGTCTTCACTTATTTTTATTGCAGCTTGACTAAATATAAAGTTCTATATTTGTTAGCTTTCATGTTGGGAATACAGATACAAATCTATTGTTTAGCCACTCTCAGCACTACATATACAAAATTTCCAATCACTTTTATATACGAATAGATTTCATGTGGAATACAAGCTGCAAACATCTCTTTGATAAATTTTAGTTACTGTTTTCAAACCATAGAACTCCTTTTTGTTTTGTTTTTTAACTTATTACACATTATTTCCTTTTGTTTCCTCTGATTATTTTTTAAATTCAAATGTCACTCTTAGTTTTACAGTAAACTGAATTAAAGTTCACTGTAAATGCACAAAAAGTGTGTTGATCCTGTTTTCATGAATGTGTTTATCACCCTTGATTGATTCACATGAACCTTTTAGCATGTCAGATAAAATGCCATTGTCTGGTCTCACAAGAGAATTTTAGGCCTTCTTGGTCTGGTGTAGGTATAGAAACAGTATAGTTAAAGGTTTTGACGCCAAGAAAGAATGTTTACTGATGAATTACTGTGATTGGATTAGGGTAAGCCAATCATAGTAGAGTAGGCCAGGCCATGACTTAACCATGCTGGGAAAAAAATCACCTCCTGTAAACAAACATGTCAGCTTGGTTGTTACTGGGGCAGAATGTTAACACAGTTTATTCACAGGGCATATTTATACCCATGACTCTTGCCTCATCAGTGACTGCATAAACTTGACATTACATAAAGTGGATGATTCAACTATAAATGTACCTTCCTCCACTGTCTTGCTCTTCTTTTCCTCAACATAGACAAGACAGCATAGTCAAGAGTGTAAATTTATTTGACAAAGTTTAAGTCTACTAAGTAAACTGAATCTTTGAGTCTGAAGTCAAAGATTCAGTTTACTTCATCGTCACTGAAATTAACTGATTTTGCAGCTAAATTTGGCCTTTGGACTCTTTTTGCACTGTGTATATATATATGTATGTATGTGTGTATATATATATATATATATATATAT
>JANJYP010161184.1:0-10952 GCA_024605115.1 Rastrelliger brachysoma
ATAAGTAGTAGTAGTAATAGTAGTTAATACAGGAATAATTGAGACAGATTTTGTTCCTCAGTCATGGATGCTAAACACTCCAACTCTCTGCAAACAGTCACTGGGTTTATATGTAAAAAGTCAAAAACCACTTTGTCAGTTCTACCTACATGTACAGGACATATAGTGGATTGAAATGCTGTTTCTGACTGACTCATGGTGAGGTAGGCAACAATGAAACAACAACAGTAATAAGAGGATCCTAAAACACTCGGCTCTTTAGGCAAGAGGTGGTGCATCATTGAGGAGAGACTTGGATGGTTTTGAAGATGATTCTGTGTTTAATGTGTAACTGGTGGTGTAGCTGAAGGACAGTCACTATATTTTATAAACAGCTACAACATTACCTTCAAGGGAATAACATAGATACACAGCTGATGTGATGCTGGATAAAATAGTGTTCACTCTTTTTTTCATTTCTTTCAGAGCCTTTACCATCATCTGACAGCTGCGTTTCTTATGCTATTAACCTAAAACCAGATCCTAACGATAGCCCCACCAACCAGAATGCATCTGATTGTATGCCAATACCTGAAAACCAAGCAGTCCTTACCAGTTCTCAGGACTGTTTCGTTGAGGTAGATGGGCCAGCAGGCAGACAGATTAACTCCACTTCTCTGCGGGGCATCCTCAAGCACTTATCCACCTCTAGCTCCACAGACTCCCTGCTCTCTCACCTGGACTCTCAGAGTTCAGTTAACTTGGATTCTCCCACCGACACCTGGGTAGACAGGAAGCAGGTGAGGTTCAGCTCAACGGTGGCTCAGAGTGGAGTCGAGTGGCAGGATGGGAAGGAGCTAGGAGAGCACGGTTTGCTTGATGTTGACTCATTCGCTCCTTCTGAGACGGAAAACAACAGTGACCTTGAGAATGATGACAGAACTACCGCTGGCACACGTGGTCCTTTAATCCAGCAGAACCAAGCGGATTCACAGGAAAGTGAACTCAGTTGCGAAAACCTTCAAACACAAGATGCTGTCCAACATCAGGTTCTTGGTGGTAAGAGTTTCATTTAAAACCAGTGAGTGAACTAAACTGCCAATCAATAAGTCAAACTAATAACCAGTTAGCTCATAGACATTAGCAAAAAAAAAAAAAAAGAAAAGATTTCCGCATTCATCCTGCTTGTGCATATATACCGTGCTGCTGATGGAACTTGGTGGACAGCTAAGAAACATCTTATTATTTTTGGCTTTACTGCATCTTTCTTTGCCATAATCTGAAATGTGAAGTTTCATTTATATCAACATTTGTTCCATTTGCCTGCTAATGTCTGATATAATGTGTTGAACTTTTTGGCTGCAGTGCAGTATATTACTGTAAAATGAAGTGTGACATTGCTAATCCCTCAGATATGAGAGAGGCTAAAGTGCTTTAATAATCTGCTAATTGAATTTGATCCACAAATTGGAGCTCATGAGTTATTGAAGTGTTACAATGCTTCTTGCTTCAAAGGTCAAAGTGCGTATTTTATACTATTATACAAGAAGCATCCACCAAAATTGCAGATTTTAAATTCTCTTGCATAGAGAGATAAAGCATGTAAGATGTAATTACGATGCTAAATGTCCCGCTTCATTTGATACTGATATATAAAGACAAACCCTATACATTTAACCTTAGGTACCCTGTGCACAGTTTAGCAGATATAATATACATAAGTAATTCAGTGGGTGGTTACTATCTTTGCAGATCTCTCTGAGCACTGTGAGCATACAGAGCTCCTAAACCCTCCGGTGTCCAGCCCTGTTTCGGCTCAGCAGGAGTCAGGTAAGATTGTTCACTTGGAGACTAATCCAGAGGAGGACTGTCAAGCTGAGGTTACAGACTGGCCCACTGGACACAGCAATCATCAACAAAAGCTGCCTGAACAAAGCGCTATCACTTCTACCAAAGCCACTTCTGAGACCAAGTTGCCAGCTAATAGCAGCTCAAAGAGCTCATCTCATGCTGTTTCACCAAAACCTAAACAAAGGCTGCTTGCAATTTTTAGAAGAGATAAAGAGAAAACTGCTCAAATACAGAACCCACAAAAGGAAGAGGCGAATAGAATTGAGGAGAAAGAACCAGAAAACACCTCAAATGTCTCCAAGGACACTCCAGGTATGACCATGGACAAACCTGTTAGTGTCAGACAGGAAGATAAACCTCCTGAGGTGACAGAGGTCAGAACACTACAGCTTACAGCACTGCAGAACACTCCATTTAAAGAAATAATGACATCAGTAGCTTCAGATGCTCAGCAGGAGACACAAGATGAAAGAGTTGTCCAAGTTCCAGAGGGACTATCTAATTTGAAATCTTTCTGGGAGAAAGAAAACAGTGGTCCCAAAATAATATTTACCAGAGAGCAGGGGAGGCGTGAAGACACAATCAAGACAGGAATAGAAGCCTCACATGGCCTTCAAAATGTTCTCACTAACTGTGATGTGAGGAGCAGAAACAACAAGCTGTCACTTCAGATGGCAGTTGAAGATTCTGCATCCAGTTCCTCTGTATGGACTGAGTGCAGCACCCTGGGAGATCTATCAAAAGAAGACGGGACATACAGAGCTAATCCTGTCCTCATCTATGAGGAGACAGATGATTCTTTAACAGGTTCAGTAACAGAGTCACTGATTACTGAACCACAGGAAAGTACTCCTGTACCTTCTCTAACTTGCAACAGCCCAAAGCCAATGAGGGACATACCAGTTCCCCTTCCCAGGCAGTCCACTTCTAATCCTCAAGAAGAAGGGCCAGCCAACATCAGTGAGCTTAAGCATTTCTGGGAGAAGGAGTATAAAGGACCTAGGGTAATCGCTGCAAGAATCAAGGAAACGCCAAGTAGTTCAATACTCAGTAACAAAAAGGTTCCCCCTGAGTGTGACCTCTTAGATAGCAGAGATAAGTCTGAGGAAGAGGCACAAACGTCTGCATACACAACCAAGTCTGATATCTCTAAATCATTGAAAATGAAAGACAAGGGTTTTGCTAGTGAGAGTCCAGAGAGATCACAGCTGAGGAGTTCTGGTAGAACTGGGGATGTACAGTTAACAGGTCAACCCCACCAAGTCATGGCTGAGTCTCAGGAAAGGCCCCTCAGTCCTACCAAATCCCAAACTCCAAGATCCAAAGAGCAAGAGGACGAAGTCAGGAGGAGTCCATCAAAAACCTGCCACCCAAGAGTCTTACCAAGAGAATCCTCAAGTCCACAGAAAACGTTTCCGATAGACATTAACCCCCAAACTAAGGTTGTTGAAGAACAACTAGGAAAGCCAACACCAGCTCCAAGACAAAGGAAGAGTCCCTCACATGAAGCGAAGCAGACAGATACTAAGACTAGTGTAGAGTTCTCCTCTCATTCTCTACCTTTACATCCAGAGGACAGAATTCATTTTGGTAATGTTAACACAATACACAACACACAACAACAATCTAGTTCAGGTTCCTTCACGCCCCCAAAATTCAAAAAAGCATCAGAGAAGAAGTTAGGAACCCTTACACGTCTGGCCAGATCTATTATCCCTCAGGATCTTCAGCACTACCTCGGACCAAAAGAGAACGCCCATGTCCCCCCTTTTCACAGAGCTACTCAAGATTCCTCTACAGCTGTAGAGACCGATGGAATGCACAGACCACAGAGTCCTCTCAGAGACGACATGCCAAACCAGAGTGACAGTCCTATGATGGAGGGGAAACTGTCTAGAAGCGGTTCTTGGATTGTGGAAAGTACAGATGGAACCTCCATCCCACACACAGTGCCCACGGCCTGGTTTCTGTCTCGGGCAAGTTCAGGCAGTGAGCTCTCTTATTTCTTCATTTCTTCAAGATAATGAGTGGAAAGCACAGTGACGTGTTTCTGAACAAATCAGACCAAGTTACATATTAAGATTACAATGAGTCTGATTTAATTGAGAATTTGTACGTCAAGCTACCCCCCTGATAAGTTCCTCAAGATTCAGCCAGTCAGTTTCTTCTTCTAGCGTATCTATACAAAAGGAAATTGTAGATTTTAGCTGCCTTTTTAATACTAGTTAATAACCCTAAAATTACAGTTAAATGTAGTTCTACCAAGGACAGCTTTTAATGATTTGATAACAGCAGTTTATTTCAAACTGGTGGTAGATATAATTAACAATATTCTTCATACTGCACGACAATAAGATAAAAACTCTATGAGGTCATGTTCCTATAGTCTGATGTTAGCTGGGACAAAAGCAAGGGAATGCTTGTTTCTACTTATTGAAGTATTGTATTTTCTACTGTATCTGCTCAATAAATCAGAAGCTCTGTGTCAACTCCAGAGTATTTTCCAGAGCTGATTTATGTCGCTTTTGTGGCAGGTTATGATGATAATTCCATGTCAGCTCAGAAACGATTATCTTCAAGGACTACACCATCCAAAAGTCTGGAAAACCTCATCTCACCAACAAGTAACACCAACTGTTCTTCTTCAGATATGCACCGTCAAACAGCTGATAAAGCTTTGGTGTATTCTGCAGAAATCATTTCATTTATGTGAGAATATAGTGAGTGTTTGATATGTTTGTGTGTCTTCATGTATAAAACAGTCTCTGTTTCTTCACAGGAGAAGAGAGGGACAGCATCAGCTTCAGAGAAGAAATGAATCTAAGTGTGGATGATGGTAAACATTTGCTCCTCTCTCTATACATATATTAGGACATACAGATTTAAACATGTAAAGTACACTTTCTGAAATACAGAAAACTTGATATGTTATTGGAGGAGATTTAAAATCATATCTTTCTTCCAGTTTCTTCACAACCACGCTCAATCTCATCACTCTCCACCTCAAAGCAGATGAAAAACAGTGTGTCTGTTCCTGTTCTTCAGCAGGATGAGGTGATGAACTGATGCATTCATTCACTATACTTCTGTCAATAGAGCTTAATATTTTTATTAGCTACAGTAATCTCTCTGTGACTGGTTTCTATATGTATTTTTCCTCTCTCTCTGATATCAGACGGACAGTGACAGCACTTTAGAGAACAGCTTAGCCTGGAGAAGAAACACAGGCAGCTCTATGTCGAACATCAGCATCTCCTCTGGGATGGCCTCCATGTCGTCTGTATGTTCACATACAGCTAATTAAATAATACATGTTCATTATATACATACACAGGCACACACTGCAGCTTGTGAGCCACATGAAGGTATTCACGTCAAGACACAGTTTGGTTATTTCAATCTCTGTTTTTTCTCTACCTGTATGTATTCACTTGGATATCACTTTTGAATGATTATATTTAATGCCATTCAGATTTATTTAATATTCCATTTTCACATAAATAGGTAAAAGATTATTGAATTAATTCTTATTCTTTTTAATATTTATTTATTTATTTATTTTACATTTGAAATCTTTAAAAACACTTTATCTTATACAAATTTCTTCTAGGTGGACTTAATGTGAACCCGTATATAGAAAAATGGAAATAAAATGCTTTTTTTTTTTTACATACACGTTTTTGTGTATGCAACTGGCCAAATTTTAACTCTTTATAACAAAAATTTAAGATGTTTTTTTCTCTGATAGCTTCATTAAGGATTAATCAAACCTTTATTAATGACTTTATCAATGTGAATTGGTGTAAAGACTAGTTATGAATCAGAACAGTATGTAAAGGTTATGAAATCATGTCCACTTTACATAAATAATGAGTTGAAACCAGAGAGGATGGTGTTGCCTCTTACTGCTGTGTAATGAATGAAACAGGTGAGCGGCAGCATGAGCAGCATTTACCCTGCAGACGTTGGTGACATTGAAGTCCAGGGAAGCATCCAGTTGGCTATGAACTACATCCAGAAGCTGGGAGAGTTTCACATCTTTGTGGTGCACTGCAGAGATCTGGCTGTAGGTGACACCAAGAAGAGCCGCTCTGACCCGTGAGTGTTCAAAACGGTAACGGTAGAACAACTGTTACATCATTATCTAGCAGTTGGGCTACAAATATCTTGTTATTATTTGAAATGTCTAATATTGCACTCTGTGTTCTAGTGTAGAATAGGAACATAGCTCTGCTCTTTTTACAGGTATGTGAAATGTTACCTTATTCCTGACAACACTAAGTTAGGAAAGAAAAAGTCCACTGTGAAAAAGAAGACGGTAAACCCCACCTACAATGAAATCCTCAGGGTAAGAATGACATATTTAGTCATTTGTTAGTTTCTCGACACTTGTAATAAAATAATTTTTGTTGCGTGTGTCTCCTCTCATAGTTTAAAATCAAAATGGAAGCGTTGAAAAGTCAGAGTTTGAACATCTCTGTGTGGCACAATGACACTTTTGGGCGGAACAGCTTCCTGGGTGAGGTGAACCTGGATCTGTCAGAGTGGGACTTCAACAACACACAGATCAATGAATATGCATTAAAACCTCGGGTAAATAGTTCTTTTCTCTAAGTGGTGTGTGTGTGTGTAACATGGAAGTGATGTCACTGGCCACTTCCTCACCTCAGCTTCATCCTTCAGGTGTCAGCACAGACCTCAAAACTTGCCCCTGCCTCTCTGATAACCAGCAGAGGACAGATGAGAGTAGCCCTTAGATTCCTGCCGCAGACGTCTCACAGTAAGGAAATGTTCACTTCTGATCAATCCTTTCACTTTCACTTTCATCGTTATCGTCACTCATTGTGCTCTGACTGCTTCCACAGGCAACAGAACATCTAGGACGGAGACCGGTGAGGTGCAGATTTGGGTTAAAGATTGTAAGAATCTTCCACCAGTCAGGGGAGTGATCATTGACCCGTTTGTGAAATGGTAGGTAAACTGTCAGGTCACTTTCTATGAAGAACCACATTTAAATAAATACATGTATTAATATGACATGAATGGAGACATGAAGAAAAGCAAGATGAAAAAGGCAAAGACCAGAGTAAAAGAAAATACTTTAAAGCGCTGCAGCTAATGGTTACTGTCATTACCCAGCCAGCATGTCCATGTGGGTTCTACATGGGTTATATGTGGGTTATGTGGATTCTGAGTGGACATGGGCATGGACTATGAGTAAACATATAGGCCCCACCTAGAAACCCAGTCAGAGCCCACTTGAAACCTATATATGTAAACTCAGTTGGATAGCAGAAAATGATGTCATCAGATATCTTGTTTTGTTTGATAAACAGTTCAAACCTCAATATTCATTTTACTGTAAATATTAGAAGAAAGCAATTAATTATCACATTTGAGATCCTTGAATTTGTTTGGTGAAAAAATAATTCAAAATTGTTGTCAATTCTCTTTATTAAGATGAATTAATAGATTAATTATTTCGGCTCTTATCAGTTTTTATTCTTTATTGTTAAAGTCTTATGTATGCTATTCGTTTTAAACATTGGGCTTCCATGCTCAGCTGTAACTACTTCCTTATACAGTGGAGGAAAAAAGTTTTGGGACACCTCGTGCATTCTGAAATATTGCATTAAGAATCATTCTTAGGTCTTCAAGTGTAATTTCTTTTAGTACAGTCACAGACACAATTCTAATACATCTTAAAAATACATTCAAAACTTCAGATTGACTGGTTCCAAAAATATCCATCAGACATTTAGAGTATTGGGTCATTGTGGTACCAGTGATCCATTAATGAGGGTCATGCTGTTTCTGTTGTTGCTGTGCTTGGTGTCTATATAAAACCAGTACATCAGTTCCTGAGAGACAGAACACAGGAGACACCTGAGGAGACACATTTTCAGAATACTGAGATTGTGGACATTTTTAAGGGTGTTCCAAAACCTTTTTCCCACCACTGACTTTTATTTCCTCCCTTCCACTGCAGCACCGTGCTTCCTGACACGAGCCGAAAAAGCCGACAGAAGACGAGAGTGGTAAAGAGGACGGCCAACCCCATGTTTAACCACACCATGGTGTACGATGGCTTCAGACCAGAGGACCTCAGAGAGGCCTGCGTGGAGATCACAGTGTGGGATCATGACAGGCTCAACAATCATTACATCGGTGGTCTTAGACTGGGGTTAGGGACAGGTGAGAGTCCGCTCTACTGTCTACTGTACACCTGCAGTCTGGATGCTGCTGGTACACGAAGTTGGAGTCATTTATAGGTATTAAGGTGGGGGGTGAAGATATACTCAGATCAGTTCACATCTTTAGTTTTGCACAAGAGGAAATTCTAATTGTGGAATAAAACAATAAAATGATTGTTATACTGGTCAGAACTACTGTTACCATTAGAACATCCTTTCGTAATGCACTTATATTATAAGTGATGGAAGACAAAATCTACAGTCCTCCTCCTCTGTAAAAATGTATTTTTTTCCTTTATCAGGCGAATAACTACATTTGGTAATTTGTTTCACTTTTTAAAATATCCTCCCCATGGACTTTGGAAAATGTTTCACCCTATACCAGTGAGGAACCATATATGGTAACTTCATTGATTTGATATGCAATAAAAGTCATGTAATATCCCCCAATAACTGTCTAGGGTTGAAATTTGACCTGAAGCTAATATTAAGTAATGAACAGACCTGTCATCTTTTTATATTTACACCACCATGCGCACCATTGTGTCCTCTGGAGAGTCACTCCCATCACAGAGCATACAGACTCAGACAGTATCTAATGCATGATGATGTATAAATGAAGTCTTTGTTTTCCTCATACAGATTCTAATGTTTCCTCTGTGTTTTGCGTGCAGGGAAGAGTTATGGGTTGGAGGTTGACTGGATGGATTCGACAACAAATGAAGCAAATTTATGGCAGAGGATGTTGCAGGCTGATGGTGAATGGGTGGAGGATGTTTTACCTCTGAGAATGTTGGTGATGGCAAAAAGCATGTCAAAGTGAGATGGATAAACATTATGAGAGATCAACATACCTACATGCAACATTCCTGAATGAGTAATGTGTGTGTATAACTGATAATCACTGTTTAAGTTACTTACTCAACATACCTTAGTGTGTATAGTCCAAACTACATTAAAACAAGTTAATTTATAAAAATGATACAATCTAAGACAGAAGATCAAATTTAATTTATAAAACATACAAATTGTTTTGATCTGAGAATCTGATCTGAGCACTGATGATTTGTATATAGTCCTGTTGTTCTATAATGTAATTAATGCAACAAGCAATTTTGTCTCAATAAACAGGATATTAATGCAATTTGTATTTGTTTTACCCCAGCAAAATAAGGGTTTCATTTCAGTTTTTAGATTCGTGTTAGGAAGTTAAAAACTTTGAGGTGAACAGGGAGTGTAGTTGACTTATATTGGGGTCATATTAGTAGCAGATATAATAATTGTCATCATAATCATTAACCACATAGACACAGGAAGCAGCAGTGATTGTATCAAGTATTTTTCCAAGACCTTCTGTTTGGTTTCTGACAGCTACACATCATATACACTAGCCTCCAGTCGTATGTTTTACTCATTTTATTATAATCCTATTCCAGGTTGCCTAGGGACAATGGACAGAAATTAAAACACACAGCTAATTTACATCATCTTGTATGTCAATAAGAATTTCCCTATCTAATAAAGAAATAATTTTTGCCTCTCAATACAGAGAAACATAGTGAATATTGTACACAAAGTTTCTTTATTATTTTATTCTACAATGGATGGAAATAAATTGTGTTAGATGCACTATGTCTACTGACCGCCAGGGGTCACTGTTGGGTCACAAATGACAACAACTCCTCAGAGTAACACATCTAAACCTGCTGCAACTCTGCAGTTTACTACGACCTATCATACACAGTGGAGAACGAGAACTGACACTCCTCACTGAACTCACTTGCCCTATTTTAAAGGCCCTATTTTGTGTCTCTAACTGTTCAATTCTTAGGCTATAAAAAGTCTTAGAAGGTAAAAAATAAAAAATTGAAAATCTATCTTAAATATAATAGAAGAAAACATGCAAACTACATTTTTATCTAAAAATGTGTATCCTCACAAGATAGTTTTCAGGTTTGTTGTTACTTCAAATTTTTATTATTATTTTAAATATAATAATAATAATAATAATAATAATAATAATAATAANTAATAATAATAATATACGTTTAATGCAGCAACATTTCAACATTTACCTTCGTACAGGTCTAAAGCTTTTCTATTGGTTGATACGTCCTGATGCGACAAGAAATCCCACTGTACGATTGGTTGACGCTACCTGTCAATCCAGGCGGGAACCAGCTAACCAGCAAGCAGCCTCTGCGTTGCTAAGGTAAGTTAAACAACTGCGTGAAGTTCTCCTCATCTGAGCCCGCAGTCAGAGCACTACGACTTCAAAATAAAAGCATAGCTGCAGTGTTCAGTTATTCACTGTTCAGTTACATAGTGAAGGATGTTCACTGGGGAGAGATAGTGGAATTCAGTCACCTTCCTGGAGGATTTGATTGGAGTTTTATTTTATAATAAAAAGATTTTATAATCAGGCCATTAAAATCATATACCTATACAGCTGACTTAAATGTATTTGAAGATATTTATTGTGTCAGAAGCATCGACTGTAAAAGGTCAGATGCAGTCTTCAGTGAAATGAAATGTACACACAGAGTAAAATAAAGAGGGGATTCTTTAGGTATCATTGGACGTATCATTGGATTTACTGGTAAACAAATGTTTGGGGCTCTCAAAGAAAACTTGGGAAAAGGGATCTCTCTTACTGGTGGATAACTTTTTGCAATACTAGTACCCAGTGACAGCTGACAATAATAATACAATAGCCTAATCATCAATGCTGGACAACCAACCACAAGAAGTAGGCTAAATATAATTTAGATACATTAAAACACATTTAGATACATTGACACCAAACGGCATTGGTAGAATAAAATTTAATTTTATTTATTAAGGGAGATCAAGATGAGCAGAGGAGTAGGATGGAGGGCAATGGTGTTCTCCTACAAAACACACACACACACACACACACACACACAC
>JANJYP010161281.1:0-12246 GCA_024605115.1 Rastrelliger brachysoma
ACACACACACACACACACACACACACACACAGAACACTGCAGAGAATCCATGTGAATAGGAATGAGTTGCTTTCTGTCCTGCCACTTACATATAATCATACAATTAGTACTCAGTTCTTATTATAGGTTTACCAAGAGTGTGCTTTTGTGCTTCTCTGGCTTTGCATTTATACACATAAGGATATGTATATGCCTGTGTGTGTGTGTGTGTGTGTGTGTGTGTGTGTGTGTGTGTGTGTGTGTGTGTGTGTGTGTGTGTGTGTGTGTGTGTGTGTGTGTGTTCGTCAGGATAATGGCTTGTTTGTTTATTTGCCGTTTGACACTGGTCCGCCCTCTCCTATTGATTAGTGCTCCTGCCTCTCGCTTTAGATCTCCTCCCAGTTGGCTGGTTATGAAAACACTATTGTTGGAGAGACAAGTACTTTGCCTAAAGGCCTCAAATGTTCTGTGCTGTGATTTCACAGGTGGTCATAGCAAAGCATATCCAATAACCATGGGTTGGGAATCTGCCACTAAAGACCAACAGTGGTTTCACTGAACTAGTACAGTACTTAATGCCTCTCTGTCACTTAGCTTACAATTTTTGGTTTCAAAATGCAATCTTTTTCTCATTTTCATTCCACTACTGCACATATACACATGTGCATCTTGACAGCTGTTTCAACATATCTGGTGTTAAATCTCATATAGGCTGGTTGAGTTGGTAACATTTTGCAACTTTTCTCATGATTCTAAAACAAGGTACCCCTGGTGCTGCCAATAAATCTATGGAAACCATTAGCTGGTGCTTTGGGACTCTACCTCATCATTTAGACACACACACACACACACACACACACACACACACACACACACAGTCTTTTATCTGCNATATTCCAGATTCTGCAGACTTCCATTGTGCTTTTCTGTTACTCAAAGCTCCATGCCTTCAGCAAGAGATTATGGCTAATCTCTTTACAGCCCTGAAGAATGTTTCATCTATACCTGCCATTTAAGACCAGGTATTCAAATGGTAGCCCACAATGCAACTGAATTGCCAAAACACTAAGCTTTGCAAAAGACTGCTGTGAGTACACAATTTATTTATCCATCCTGTGTATTATATGCACCTTCTATTTGGGTGAATGTAAACAAATGTAATCAGAGCTGCTGGATAAACAAGTCATCACTATCCGATTTGTCAAATATTTTTCTAATCCTATCAGAGGACTAAACACCTCTCTTCTATTGTCCACACCAAATGTTCTCTTTCTCCTCCATTCACTCCTATCTCCATCCCTCCATCTTTCCATTTCCTCACAGAGCTTACCTCTCTATCCCCTCTACCTCCCTCCATCCCTCGAGGAGAGAGATGCTATCTGTTCATCCCTCCCCTGCATCCCTGTCCTCTTGACCCATGTGAAGGGCAAAGCAACCCAAGCTGGCAAATTTAGCTAAAGCCTAAATACTTAAGAGTAATCTCTTTCAGTTTTTTGTCCTTTCCTGAAACGTACCTGCACTGGACATTTTTTCTTGTCGCCCAACTCTTTCTGCACCTCTAGGGCCTCATTTTTGCAAGTCATTAGCATGTATTACTGTCTCCTTTGCCTCCAGCTTCAAGTCAAACTCATCTCCAGAACTCTATATCTATCTATCACAGCTCCATAAAAATCTCCAACATCGTCAACTGCTCTGCAGAGGGTCATCTTAAGATAGAATGAGAGGGTGAAAATCAATCTGATGCTCCACTAATTTGTGAGAGAGGAATGAGGATGAGGTGAGGAGTTGAAAGAGGACAATTGTGAGTCTGAGAACTCAGCCAGAAGTGAAACTCAATGTGATGGTAAACTAACTGCAAGGGAATAAGGAGAGGATGCTGTGAATATTCAAACTGATGAAAATGATCTGAAGGCTTCTGAATCTTTAAGAGAACAAGGAAAGGAAATGAAGATACTGTAGGGAAGAATTAAACTGAACCATGCAGTATACACAAATATAATGCATGTATCTTATATGAATAAATCAACAATTACTTCCATCAAAAAAATCAGTGCTTTGACTGTTTGTATGACATGTCTCAAATCTAAGACTGTGATTGCCCAATGCAAGAGAATACAAAGATTTGCACCTGCTTTGCAGTGTCAAATTAGATTATCTAGAGGAAGCATGAACATGAACAGATTTAAAAGTGTAGGTTGTTGTGGCAAAACACTGCTGTGTGTTGTAGCTAGGCTGCGACTTTGTCAGCTGACTGTCCAACAATCTGTGAGCAATGTAGTTGTTTAAAGAATACACACATCACTAGTGGAGTGACCTCAGTACATCTCTCTCTCATTCATACATGCATATCTCAAGGAACAGATGAGTATTTGTTGCAGACTCACAAAGCCACTGGGTGTGACATATTCCTACACACTAGAATTACACACTTACCCTCTTTAGCAGACACAAAAAGAGGGTTGGGAACACATGAATGCATCCTCGTTGAAAGCATGGAGATGAGCACATATACTTGTGCCATCCATCGAGCAAAACAGTAGGACCACTGTACCTCACCTTCGACTACAGCAGGTCAACTGCATCTTTATTCCAGAAATCAGCCCTATTAATAATTCATATGACTCCATCAATATTTCAGCCATAAGCAGTCATATTTCTGTCCTGCCTGTAAGACTAAATCATTAATGGCCAACAGAACTCTTAAAAACAACACAGTAGAGAGTTGTGTGTGTGTGTGTGTGTGTGTGTGTGTGTGTGTGTGTGTGTGTGTGTGTGTGTGNTGTGTGTGTGTGTGCGTGCGTGCGTGCGTGCCTGCGTGTGCGTGCGTGCGTGTGTGTGTGTGTGCGTGTCAGTCCATTCAGATGTGAGCTGCTGACCCTGGGCACGACAGCACCCTCTCTTCACTAGATCTCATCCCCCATCCTCCATGATTTGTGCGCCTCAATCCTCAAATCACTTCTGCAACAGTGATTAAACACTTAGGGCGGTGTAGTCTATGCTGCTGATTAAAAGGAAATTAGTCTTTATTTTTAAACCGCATCATCAGTTGAGACTTATCTCCAGGCCCTGTCTGGGAAGTACCATGATTTCATGCTGAAATTGCTTTTTTGTGCAACTATCAAGTTTTCAAAGCAATTTACTGGAAGTGTAATGGCTTTCACATTGTTGTGTGGTTCATAAAGAATGTTAGGCCCAACTTAAGGCTGCAGTGACCGGGCAGCTTTAGAGCAATAAACAACACTGCTATTCCAAATCCTTCCATGATGAGAAGTTAAAATAAAGAATTGCTCTCCCTGTATTTAACCAGGCACTTTACACCAAAGCCGTTAACTAGCATAAAAATTAAAATGATTGCACTGTTTAATAGACTAACATAAAAGGGACAAAGGTGCTGCATATCATTAAAAAAACTCTTTTAGAGGTGAATAGGGCAGGGATTGCCACCACATGAAAGCCATACCAGCGTCACTAATACAAGAGCTTGCAAAATGTCTTCACAGCTCCCTGGTTTCATTGTCATCAGTATTCACTGACCAGAATGGATGAGAGTAATAGCTGGTAAAATGGCCTGACTGTCACAGAGCAAATTACTTTCATTTCAACGCTGCACCATCAAGCAGCGAAAGCCACTGACATGTAAATAGGAGACAAAAAAGAGAAAGGCACTTACACAGAAGTCATTGACATGTAAATACCAATGGAGGGAGACGAGAGATGAAAGAGACAGAGTGAGGAAAGATGTGGAGAGAGGCAAAACAGAGAGAGAGATAGAGACTGAGTCAAAGTGACAGAAGGCTTTTGAATTTTCAAGTGCTGTAATGGTTCTCATTTTCATTCAGGTGTAATTTAAATGAATAGGTGGGCAATTTGATTGATAGAATCTTGGATGGGGCTTTTGGTTCTGAATAAAACCCATGAAGAATGGAAATAACAGTTTGCTCTTTATGAGTATCCCTCCCTCTCACATATCTCTCCTCTCCAGCAGCACCATCCATGTGAGACAGAGTTGTACACGAGTCACATAATATCCTCTCTTTGCACTGAAATGGCTTCCTCAGCGTGTCAAGCTCTGTGCTCCAATGGCTGTTTCTGTTGCATCTTGGGCCGATGCTGTATGAGTGATGACAGGGAGCAACTGGCTTCCATTGGGATCTAATCAAATGTGAGGGCCCATGAGGCTGCAGCCTGATAGAGAGGCGCTTTAACAGAGCTGCTCATGGGAGTCTCATCCATCAACCAGCAACCAACCAAAGAGCACCAGGCTACCACTGGCAATGATGGAGAGCTTGCTGACTTACTCTGTAGAGGTGTGTGAGTGTCGGTCTGCACATGCACATACATGAATACAGGTGCAACAGTATACAGTATAAGAGGAGATAACCCCATACCCAAACTTTAGCTTTAACAGAGCATGGATCATGAAATTTAATGCCAATATCACAGTTGTATCATCTACTGAAAGTTATCTGTCAACTCCTAATACAGATAGGTGTCCATTGTTGTCTGTTCAGATACACCATATAGGATGCCAGCAATCATTGATCCCCCCCTCCATTTTTTCTTTACAGATGAATCAGCAAAATGAAATCAGCTAAGTGATTCTTGTTTTTTTAAAAGGTATTTTTTAAAAAATCTTTTTGTCATCCAAAAATGAACTAGCCCAGTGAAGCCTGGAAAAGTCTTTGTTTGAACAGTATTTTTTTAAGTAAAGAAAACATTTTGAGCACAGCAAAGAAGAGAAAAAAGGGGGATGGGGACAGTGTCTATGTGAACAATAGATTCTGAGAACAGATCAGAGCAAGATTATCCTTTTCCAATGGTTTTGGGAGAATGGACAGAAATATGAAATGTGAGAAAATCCACAGTGAAGGAGAAATGAATCAACATCTGATAAGGAACAAATGATTTACTGAGTTCAAAATAAAGGATAGGGTAGTATCTCTGTGTGTGTGTTTGTGTGTGTGTGTGTGTGTGTGTGTGTGTGTGTGTGTGTGTGTGTGTGTGTGTGTGTGTGTGTGTGTGTGTGTGTGTGTGTGTGTGTGTGTGTGTGTGTGTGTGTGTGTATATGTGTGTGTCTGTCTTCCTGTTTCTTTATCAGTGCAGACAGCAGGCCTGTGAGGTCAGTACCTAATCACAGTGGAGGTTAGATTTCTATCTTACTATCTTCCAAGTCTCCCCCATCTCTATATGTATCCATCACACTCTTGGCCTCTCTCTCAGCGACTGTCTGAGATCCTCTGCAGGGCAAATGATTCAGATCATATTAGTGAGATGTTTCCAGGTGTTAACATACACAAACACATATACATAGTGGGGAGTATTTGGGTTTTGTTGGCTAAAGAAACACATGGGAGGTTTAGCAAGAGAAGCAGTAGATCTTATGTTTCTAATCAAGCATGACATTGACTTTATGTTTATTTAGTGCTTATTTATTGTTTACTTAGTCACATTACCTCTCTGTTGTGTCCCTGCAGCGACACAGCTATAATTCACTCCCATAATTAAATATCGGGCAGAAAACTCAAAAGCCCGATTTTCTCCAATTGAATTCTCAATTCCTCACAGATACGCTGCATCAGCTTACAGACTCTATGAAGCTCTGGGCTGGATAACATTTGGAATAAAAGTGAGTCTAGGGAAAGATGGGATGAAGAATTAAGTGGAAAGAAATTGTCAGTGGAGGAGAAGAAAGAAGAGAAGTCAAGAATAGGAGGAACAGGAACTCAGGAGCTTAGATTTTTGTGCCAGGGTGACATTTGGTCAACTCTCTCCTTCTGGGCATTGTCCAGGCACTTAGAGATGGGTGACACACACTGGCATCTGGATGTTTGTGTTTCTGTGCATCATATCTGTGTGTTTGTGCATGTGCAAGTTTATGTGTGGTCACTGGAATTTAGAAATTACAGCAAACTGACAACATATGTTGACATACAAACCGCATGACATTGATGTATATTTGATTCCAGCTTAATATCCTTTCCTAACCCCTTAACTTACAGACACACACAGACACGTGCAGTTATAAGTCAGTATGATTGATATAAAAGCTGTCATTCCCTCTCCCCCGCTGTCAGGCTTCTCTTATCTCCATGGTGACATAGTGACAGGCCTCTATCTATCCAAAACAACCTGACAAATGCACACACACACACACACACACACACACACACACACACACACACACACACACACACACACACACACACACANACACGTATAAAAAATATACACACAGGCATGCATGCATGCACGTTGGCTAAGAAATGCCAATTACATTTGCTTGTTGCAATTATCCATTACCTTCACTGGCCTGTTTTTGGCTTTCTTCAATCTTTCAGACTGTTGAAGGAACCCTGTTTTCCATGTGGATCATTTAACTTAGTATGAACTGCATTTTACCAAGGTTTCACCTCACACACTGATGGCCAAGCTGCATCTGTCACCCAAAGTTTGGGTCCAGAGATTTTGAGGGGGAGATTTAATAGGAGTTACAGCTAGAGATTTACTGGGTCAGAATGACATCAGCAGCCTCTTTTCCACACATGAAAATACCCACATTGTAACCATTGCAGGGGCTTTGCATCAGAACTCTGAGCTTCATAATGTTGAAACTTAAGCCAACAGGTCCATCATCTGTTGGTTAGAAGCAGAAGAGCATGGAGAAAAAATAAATAAGACAAAAAAACAGACATAAGCATGAGGTGACCAGCACATTTGATTATGGAACACTACCACCCTCTACTGGGCATATGCATAACCTGCAGGATAATATGTGCTTCACTTTTTCTTTCATCTTTGCACACACCTGCACACACATACCTTTTTTATGGCACTGACCAGTTTTGTTTTGCTTTGCTTTTAATCAAGTAGAAGTTGCCCTCGGTTGTATTGATCCTAATCTTTCACAACATGAAACAAACAACTGTTCCTACTTTCGACCTCTCACTGTATTGAAAAAAATGGGCAAAGAAAGTCAATGAAAAAGCCTTTTAGCTGAGTCTTCCACTGGCTCTTTTGATGGTGAATTCTCTCATTACACATGTCCTGTATATGTGATCCTGTTGTCTTTACCTTGAGGGTGACACAGCGACATGTAGTGCAAGCATCCAAGCTTGGTGCTAAAGAAAAACAATTATTTTTTAGTTTCAAGGGCAAAGTACATACTGTACACTGTTGCATTTCACTGAGTTGTAATATCATACATATCCCAAAATACACAGGATTGGGGCTAATTTTGTTCAAAGGAACTATATGTACTGTATGTTGGCTTCGACCATGTGAAGATGTATAAATATGGATCCAGAGGTAGAGCTCTTGGAAAACATGTACTGTGACAGAGATGTATAGGTACACACTGAAGAAAGGCAGTCATTCATCTAAGCTTATGCATGCAAAGCCACCTATTTCAAAACTGGCAAACACACACAAAGTCAGATCGAACATCCTCAGTAAAGTGCACAAATGCATATCTGCTTGGCCTTGCTCTCACATTAAGACCATTGAGATCAGTGTGCACAGGATTAGAGCACACCCAGTTGTCAGCCTATTGGCAAACCCATCACTTATATCTTGTACAAAGAGGGAGGACTCATCGCCATACAGTAAGCCGACTTAGTCCAACACAAAGTTAATTGCTCTTTATCATTGCCCTTTAACGTGACGAGAAGAAAGGTAGCTAATAGGCACTTAGGAGGTCTGAGGAGGGAGGGATGGCTAAGAATGAATGGAGGATGTCATGAATGATGCCCACAGTGTTTTCTGTGATATCAGATTACTCATCAGCAAAGGCTTGCCTTCCATTTCTTCCCCTCTTCCTGTCTCAGTTAACAGAACAGTGCCCGATTTGGCCACCAGCACAACAAAAGAAAACAACTTCAAGAATGTAAATTAAACATACCTGCAGATGCTTTTGAGTGTGTGAGGTCTGCAGGCCCCTGCAGGCAGTGTGAATAATTAACAGGGCCAGCGAGCTAGGCAGGGTACCAGGCTGAGTATTTTGTTACCCTAGCCTCACTCAGCACAAGCATACAGCATTAGATAACCCTATCTATCCACCCAGCTAGTGTGCGTGTGTGTGTGTGTGTGTGTGTGTGTGTGTGTGTGTGTGTGTGTGTGTGTGTGTGTGTGTGTGTGTGTGTGTGTGTGTGTGTGTGTGTGTGTGGGCATCTGACTACTTTAGATTAGTCTACCATTTGATACTTACACAACCTCTTGCTGCTTGGTCACAGTTCCCCACAGAAAACCTATATATTCCCTATCAAACTAACACATCATCAACATCAGCCTTGTCAGGTCTCAAAACATGGATTGTATGTGCTTATCTGTTCAACTAGGCTAGTGAGAGTGATGGCATAAAAATATTTCAGATAACATATTTTAGTGATTACAGGACAACTTTTCTTAAAAAGTTCTCTTAACATTTTAGATCTTCTTTGCATTTATATTTCATGAAGAAAAGATCATTTTTGGAGAAATAAAGATTCCATCATTTCTGCAAACAAATATGTAATTTTTATTCAGCATTAGTACTTTGTTTACATTGTTCTATTTACAACATGGACACACATGACAAGAAAATTGTGAACTTCAAGAAGTTTCAAAAACAAAAAATATTTGAAAAGCAAGTAAGTGTAGCGATCTTGGAGGAGAAAGGAAAAGACAAGAAACAAACAGACACAAATACAAAGAATACATCCTAAAATTAATAGTAAGACAGAAATATGGACAAATGAAACAAGCAAGTGAACAAAGTCTTCAAGCTGATGAAATACAAACACCACAAGAACAGACTGCAGAGTGAGTACGAAACACAGGAGGGAATCTGGGAGGGAGGGGGGCGGGTGAGGTTGGAATGTTTAGTATGTGGACTGTAACAATATTAATACTGAAACAATAATAATAATAATAATAACAAAAAACAATATCGACGTAACAAATTTTCTCCCTAGACTCTGTTCATAGCTTATGTAGCACCTGCAAACAGCTGCACTCACCCAACGGCTGAGGTTGTTATTAATGATGATGGTAAAGACGATGATTCAAGTATAATAGTCTGCGTTCAGCAGTGCTGGGCTGGGCTGGGCAAGTGTAATTGTAGCTCACAGAGAAAGGAAGCTCATGAGCTTTTCTCAATTATTATACAGGACTTGTGAACTTGTATATATATTGGTTGGATGTTAAGGTCCTCAGCAGTTTCATTTAAATATACATAGCTCCATGAGTAAGACTTTAGTAACATGGTAAACAATCTTTTTGCTCGGATGCCGACAAGTAGTTGCAATTTGCAACTTTATTAAAGTTGATTTCTGATTTTGCTGCTAGAACAATGGAGGAGAATACAGTATGTCTAGCCTGGTTTTAGCCTGGCCTGTTGGTCTCATGAGATTCTTATGTCCCATGTGCATGCCTCTTTGAAATGTCCATTAGCAGGAAACTGAATCCCCACAAATTCCAAAGATACTCTACCAACTTGCCCTGTGCTTTGATCTCCCTGACGGGGGTTCAAGAAAGTTGAATTTTGCTGCCGGGATCAGTGAGACTTCGAAATTATTCATTGTGGAAGTAGTTGGATTCATTTTTGTTGCTGGAACTATATCACCTTTTCCCTCTTCTTACACTTTCTTTCATCTTGATTTAGAATTAACAGACCTCACAGCTTAATGCTGGCCAAGTAACACAAGTAAAGTAATGTGGGAGGATTGACACATAAGATGATATAAAAGCTACTGACAGCAACTTCATTCTTAAAAGAACAGACTGCTTTACATAACTATGGACATACACTGAGTATGATGACATGACTTCAAAAAATAGCAAAAAAGCCAACAGTTGTTTTAGCCCATGGCTAAAACATACCTCGTCTGGCTTATTTCATCCATATATGCCATCTAAAGCTGTACAGTAGTCTAAAAACACACAAGCATTGAAACAACACCAAGCACACATACACATTGGTATTCGAGCATACTGTATACACACATTTGCATTATAAAAGGCCACATACAGAATGTGAAGCATTCACTCTCTAGGTTGATATAATTACATACAAGTCTGCATAGTTTGTATATGAACCTCAAGAAATTCAACTTGCAGAAGAGAAGCACTGAATGGACTCGTACCTGAACAGTATAATTTAAAATGTAAAATGTCAAGTGTAACCCCATAAATGGCAATCAACTGTAGAATCCTTGATAATTAATAAGCAAATGAGGAATGCAGAATCATAATATGGGAACGGTGAAGCAAGTAATCATAAATCAATAATGTTCTGACTTATCTCTGATAACCTGACTGGATGATGCAGCACACATTTTTGATCTGGCACTGCCTCTCCACAGTATCCACAGTATCCTATCATTTGATAATTACATAGTCACCCTTTTCACATCGATAAGCCAAACACAGTTCAGTTGAATTATTCTCTAGCAGAAAAAAAAGCAGTCAAAAGATGGATGCTGCACATCCAAGTGCAGCCAATGTTTGGCACTATCATGTGAAAAGGAGAAAATTGAAAATACTTAACTTACTGATTAGCTTGGAAAGAAAGGCTGACATGAATACTGTAGATAATGCAGAAAACACAGACCTGTGCATGTTGCTGCTGTTGTCAGTTTTTGTTTTGTTTGCTTCACCAATATGAACGCCACAGTGCTGTGGGGATATTTAAGTTGAGGGAGTGTACATCCACCATAATGCTATCACACCACTGATACATGAAATAAATTAAAAATAAGATAAGTTAAAAAGGTCCTTCATTAAAATATGTTTGTACAATAATAAATAGATTTGTCCTCTATTAAAAGTTTACCAGATATTTGTGAAGCAGAGTTTCCTGTTAAAAATGTTAAATCCTAAATATTTCAAAAATTATCCATTTATTTTCTGTTTTGTTTTGTGCTGAGGAAAAGGGGTTGGCATTCATGATTTCCCCTGTCCATCAACCCTCGACTGGTGGGAAGGCAGGAAGACAACAGAGGATATGCAGGATAGAAGACGCACATGTTAAAGCAAATGTCCTCCAATGGGTCTTTCCTGTGTTTCATCCTCAGTGACCTTCCAGTTTGGTGTTGTATTGCTGTAGCTGCTGTTGTTAGACTCTTAGTTAAATTCGCCTCAGTGCACACATATACATACACCCACACAAACACACACACACACACAGATTTTGAGCACCGAATGCGTTGTTCTGTCCCCACACGATGCATTGTGTATCCACCTACAAACTCTTGCTTGATATGAGTAGCAGTTGCCTCTTGACACAGACCTAAGAACAGCTTACCCTCCAAGCTTTTATAGCACTAAGCCAAACCTAGAGCTGAGTTCTTGAGGCAACTTCTTTCTCGCCCCTCTTGGCCATTCAAAAATTAATTAACCTTCTTCTCGATTTTCAAGGAGCCATTGCATTTGTGTTTACCATTGGACATGCCTTCACTATGGCAATGTCCATTGATCATGTTGCCATCATCCCTGGTGGCACCACTTCCTTTGTTCTGGTCCCCAAACTTTGCCCTCAGCAATCGTCCGAATCGACGCAGGGCAAAGACAATCATAGCCAAGACAGCTACTGTGGTGAAAATGACATCCAGCAGGAAATACTGGTAAGGAGATATTTCATATACGGCAGAGCGCAAGTGGTTGGCACCATTGTGACGGAGGAGGTAGCTGATCCAGTAGACGGCTCTGGTCACAGGGTGGCCTGGTTGGTCTTTGTGAATGCTGGAGAGAAGACGTGCTTTCTGACGGTACCTAGGAGGGGAGAGACAGAGGATAGTAACAAGGACATAAAGACACTTTAATGACTCCATGGACAAAATTTGAAGTTACTAAAGGACATGAGAGTACAACTGAGTATGGAATAGAGAGCTACTGATTTTTTCATGTCAACAGATAATGCCATAACGTGTCACAAGATGGCACTGATAACCAATAACTAATTTACAAAGCATTTGGGTGTGACTATGAATATAGATTTACATTTCAAACCTTGTGTCTGTTATGACGCTGGACAGGGCTGTGTAAAGATCTTCCTCAGTCATGGTCTTCCAGTGTAGCATGACACCCATGCCTTTGGCTGCCACACGAGTCATAGTGTCATAATGATCTCCAAATAGTGGCACACCCACCACTGGCACCCCATGATACATGGCCTCGTAGATGCTGTTCAGACCACCATGGCTCAGGAAAGCCCTTGTGTTGGTGTGGCCTAGATGAAAGGAGTCATGAGGGTTGTAATGTTATTTAGTGTGTTAGGCATTATGCTCATTACTC
>JANJYP010161308.1:0-13981 GCA_024605115.1 Rastrelliger brachysoma
TTTTTTTTTTTACTAATTGAGAACTAAATTTCTGGATTCTTGACCTTTGATTCACAGCAACAATACCTACTTTTTCCTCCTAACAGTTAAATACAGAAAGCATAATCTACTTCTTTGGCACACATCACAACATCAACAGTTTAATTACGTCAACCAAAGACATTAAGAACAACATCCTACATGAACCCTCTCGGAGTAACAGACCACATATGCCTTCTTTAGAGGACACTCTCCCTCTCATCTCCCAGGCTGATGGTGCGCAGGTTCTGGTTGTGATGGACAGTGGCAGTCGTGGTGTTGGCAGTGTTGCTGCTGCCGGGGGTGATGATGACAGCTGGTGAGTCGATGCTGGAGGAGGAGGAGGTGGACTCTGTGCCTGTGATGTGAGCCTGCTGTTGATGGCTGTTGTTGGTGTTGGAGTTGGTGGTGGTGTTGTCGCTCAGGCTGTTGGTGTTGTTATTAAGGGTGGTGTTGCTCTCGGTGCGGTTGAGATTGCTGACCCCGCTGGACGGCCACCCCTCATCGGGGCTGCTTGCCATCAGGCTGGCTTCGGATGGAGCCTCGGAGCAGATGGACATGCGGGCCACTGCGGTGTCCTGCACGCCGCTCAAACTGCTGGGGAGGAGGCCTCTCTTCTTCACCAGGCCCTCCAGCTCCAGTTCAATCAGGCTGGGCTTGAGTGCTTCTCTCCCTCTTGTAGTGTCTCCTTCAGCCTCCTCCAAGGAGCGGTCTGACGAGCTGTTACTGGAGCGCATCCCTGAGTCGGGTGAGTCCTTCTTATCCAGGAGAATTTCGTTGAGAAAGCCAGGCTTGGTCAGCGGCCCACTGGGCTGGGAGGCTCTGTGGGAGGATGCAGCACCAGCTCTTTCCTCTTTGGGGAGTAGAGGTGTGGTGTTATCAGCTTCTTCTGGGCCTGAATCTTCATCGCTGGGCAGCTTGTGATAGCAAGGCCCGGCATCTTTCTTCTTGGTGCCTGGAGTCCTGGAGGATACGCTGTGATCCAGCTTCTCATCCTCCTCACTGATGGGGTCCAGGAGCTGGGTATCAGCTCCTGAGGGGAAGTCTGTGGCATCGCTAGTCTTGGAACCTCTCTTGGTGAAGGACTTGCGGCTGTCTTGGTCAGCCCCCTCCTTGGCCTGGGGAACGGGAAGAGGATTCAATGAGAAGGACATGAAAATATACAGTATCCTGTGCTACTGGCTGAGAGGCCTCTGAAGAGGATTGCTGCCTTTCTGTTATGTGCCAAAACAAACAAAAGACTAGACCCCAATAATTAAAAAATGCATGAAACAGTGTCTCCCTTTTCCCAGCACAGAAAAAGACTCTTGCCATTGGACAGTTCAGAGAATTAAAATATTTAAAATACATGTTTTAGATTGATGGAACATACAGGCTGACCTCAGCTGTGTCTACACAAGAAAATTAAACCACAATGGGTTTTTTTTGTTTACTGACAGTTGGAGCTTTTCCTCTGATTTGACTAAACAATTTACACTGTTAGTGATGGAGTCATAAAAGATCAGAGGACTTGTGACTGTCCACTCACCCCTTTGTCCTCTGAGCTGCTAGCCTGGAGGAATTGTCCGGGGTGGGGCTGCACGGGCCTTTCCCCCCCACTGCCGGACATCTCCACCTGGGCCATCTGAGCAATGTACTCCCTGTAGGCATCACGATACTCAGCCTGCTGCTTGTCTGTCAGTTTACAGATGTCATTAGAGGATTCCTGGGAGTTGAGGCTGGACATGCTTGAGGTGTGATGATTTGTCACCTGACAAAATAAGGAAGAAGTTAGATTGGTGTGTGTATGTATCCATTGGGAATTTGTTTAATAATATCATAATTTTGTAGTTAACTATATATGTATATATATGTATAGGAAGAGTGTGTGTGTGTGTGTGTGTGTGTGTGTGTGTGTGTGTGTGTGTGTGTGAGTGAGTGAGTGAGTGAGTGAGTGAGTGAGTGAGTGAGTGAGTGAGTGAGTGAGTGAGTGAGTGAGTGAGTGAGTGAGTGACACCTGAATGTAATTAATGACTGTGGCAGTTACAAGTTCCACATTTACATTAGTAACTGATGAAACATTTTGAACTGGATACAGTGAAAAAGTTACTGGCAAAAACAGCAGGCGGAGTGGCAATGAAAGCCGTGATGTGTTTTCAGCGTTGGATGATTTGAATTTGAAACAGATCGCAAAGTGAGATCATATAAAATAGAAGCGGAGCCAGCTGTCTACGTGTGAGTGCTGCTCGTGTCTCAGAGATTTTGCAAATTGGGAATAGGGAAGGTGAAAATAACAAACAGGGGGCCCCTTGGCACCTTTTAGTCTACTGCAGTGTTTGTCTCTATGTGTATTTTTAATTCTATCATGCTCTGCCCTGCTCTTTTCTTGCTCAAAACCACACTAGCAAAATGTGTGCTTGGTTTTGGGTGTGTGACCTTGTGATACGCAAATAATATGCTTACACTGTCAACTTTTATATCTCTTATCTCTTTTACGTGTGCACATGGGCAAGCTAAATGTGCATGCATACAGCACGTCTGTCTGATCATATCTGCTGTTGTGGTGTATTTTCACTAAGCTCTTGACAGAATGACTGACCGGCCAATGTGAGTGGTTGTTAAATCTCGGAGGCTCTTCTGTCCCTGCCCCACACAGTTCTTCAAAGCTGAGGTTGAGGCTAAAGGCCCCTGCTTCATGCTGGGCTGCCCCTAATCGTCTGCTGGGCTCTCCATGGTGCACGCTGCTGCCCTGCTCACTGACAGCTCGGGACTCATCCTGAAGAAGAGCCTGGCTTTCAGAATGCCGTTGTTCCATCACCTGAAAAAAAAAAGACATTGCGACTCAATATTTCCAATCGAGTCATTTGACTTCTAAGAAACGCAGTCAAAGGTAAAGAAGGGTTTTTTTAAAATAACTTGTGACATATAACATAAGTATTTTGAACAATAACAACAGCGTGTGCTTGTGAGAGGATAACAGTGTTCCTTGAGGGGAACTACTCAGCTGTCCACTCCTGCCCGACAATAACCTCCCTTCATCCAGATATCAGTCAGCCATCTTGAACCAGATGGCTATGCTGGCTGCGTCCTGGCAACACAACATTGGTTACATGGAGCCATGAGGCCACTGCTGCTCCTACATGAGTTCTGCGTCAGATGTCCGGTAAAACACAACCAATCCAGGGCTCTAGTTTGGTATTAGGAGCACACACTGAGATCTGATGAAGTGGAGCCGACTACACGTGTTAGTGATTTCAGCCCCGGCTCAGCTGACTGGACTCCAGGATGACTGACTAGTGCGCTTCTCGTAATACGGATTATAAAATCTCCCGTTCCAATATCTCAGCACAGCACAAGATGTTGTATTACAGTTTGCTGTCTTGCTTCTATTTGGAATAAACAAGAGCTGACAACAGGAGGGCCTCGGCAGAGCTGAGTGTCTGTAAACTATCACAGAGTGAGGACAATGTATGCTGTTGTAAATCTATTTCAGGCCTTTACTCTAAAGTAATGAAGCTGGTTATTACTCTTGTTTGCGGTCTGTTGCTTTTTTAAAAAAAATCATTTAAGTCTATTGATAGCACACTTACACTGACCTGACACAACCAAAGCAAATATTTTTCTATCCTATTTATATATTAATAAATTATATAAAAGATCCCAACTAAATATTAAAGCAGGATGTAAGACAAGTAAAATTCTCCAAATTCTCTTTCCAAATAGTCTCACCATTCCCCTGAAGAGCTGCCAGTCACCAAAGTTCATCTCCATCTCTCTCTTCAGCTCGTCCAGGTTGCACTGAGACAACACCCGTCCATTTATATTTGCCTGTAACAGAAAGGGACGGGACTGAATGGCTTGTTTTACAATTGATTAGATTTATTGACAAGTCTGTAAAGATTCTGAGTCATCCAGGTTGAAATGAGGGCAAGCAGACTTGACCATATGTTCTGCCTCCCATCCAAGGGGTATGTAACATATGTGGAGTTATTAAAGTCCTTGATGCCACTTTTTTTAGTTGTTGGAATGGTCATGTGGCCAAATGTGAATGGCTGTTGAACCTTTTGCGAAGGGCATAAGTGGCACCATAGATGACCTCCTCTGTTGAGTCATGGGTTCTCTACATTGACCTCCTTTACTCCGAGAGGACAACATTCACATCTGGCAACAAGCGACAACTACAACGACTGTCGTTTGCAGCTGGCAATCAGGTGACTCGAACAACAGCCCAATGGACCAAGTGGTATCAATGACCCTGATGACCTCCCCACGGAGGTTTATAACGTGGGATTCCTTGCCTTCACTTAGAACTGAAGAAGACCCTTGGATGAAAGTCAAAATATCTTCAAGTATCTACAGTGAAGTCCGCTTGCACTTGATTCAACCCTCAAATATTTATTGATATGTTCAACACTGGATAAGGTAAAAAAAAAAAAAAAACCTCAATCAAGTGGGAATGCAATAAAGAGTAAAAAAAACCCCACAAAAAACAGATCAAGTATCTTGAACTGAAAATTTTATTTTATTTTAATAAAATCATTGATCTGCTAAAGTAAGTAAGTAACTCATAATATTAAGTAGACAACTTGGATTCAGTTTTGAGTGTACCTTCTTGATGGTGGCAGTATACTGAGACAGCATGTTGGGGTCAATTCCATCCATCTGTTTGAGACGCTCACACACTGCATCTGTGTTCATAGAGCTGAGCAGGACTGCGGGAGAGCCCTACACACACACACACACACACACACACACACACACACACACACACACACACACACACACACACACACACACACGTACAATTAGAATATAAAACAACATATTCAGAGATTTTTTTTTGTGAGTTAAAATTACCATGGACAAACTGCACACTCCGTTAGTATAACTCATCATTCCTAACACATTGATTAGGGTAAATTGAGCAACAATTCCTGACAAAGAGACGTGCAGGTCTGTTACTGTGAGGCACATGGAGGTGCAAAACCACAATCCCACACTGTAATTCTCTCTATCAGTCACACAGTGTAAGTGTAAAAGTAAACAAAGCTGTCAACCCATCCAAATACACAGTTACCTGCTCTTATTCTTTTTCTCAGTGTATATATAAGCATGTTAAGTGTGCACACAACACTTAAAGGATGGAGTCTGTAAGTCTGTGAGGCACAGCTGAGCTGAGCAGTGTTGAAGCTGCGACTGTCATCAAGCAGCTACGAGGCTTGATGTGACTAATACCAGCGGCCTGTTGATGCTGTCCAAGGCCTCACAGAGAGCCAACGCGCCACCCGCTGGCACAAAAACTAAACAAACATTATCTTCTCACTCCCCTCCCTTTCTTCGTTCACCCCCTTCCCCTCTGGGTCTGCTCGTGTGAACCCTTGCTCTCCTTCCTTACCTTCCTTCCTTCCCTCCCTTCCTTCCTTCCTTTCACATTCCTTCCCTCTCAGCCTCCTGAGCTGACCTCCTACTTTCTTTTCCATCACTCCCCCCATCTTTTTCATCCTGCTCACTCCCTCGCTTCCTCCCCCGTCATCTCTGCTCTCCACGGCTATTAACACCATTAAGACGCAGCTTCAGACTAAGCCCCCCGGCTTTGTTTCTGGTTTCGAGGCAGAGGAGTGTGGAGCTTAATTGGACTCTGAGTGGTTGTTAGACAAAAAAGAATAAGCAGCTACACAATACAGTACACAATAGCAGGTGCCAACTTTCTGTCATGGTGGGCACAAGGATGAAGAAGGACACTCGGAGTTTAACTACTGTTTATGTCTTCATAATACAGGTTTTACTCTAAAATTAAACTACATTAGTAGATCTACTGAACTACTTCATACACACTGAGACTGAAAGTTGACTTCTAAGTGATGTCTTTTCACAGCATGCTTGGTAGTGATGAATCAGTGTGTTAGCATCAGAGATGAGGTAGAAGATAGAGAGGGGGTTGGAGGTGGAGATAAAAGTAACCATGAAACCATAAGTGTACCTGCTTTAATTTGTAAGGCAGCGCCTTTAAATGCTTGATAAGGAGACAAAAAGAAGCAGACGGATAAATAGTGAGACAAAAATACACAGACATTTATAGCGGTATAAAGCCAGGACTGTATCTGTGAAAAAAGTGTGGTACAAGAGCAGAAATTAAGACAGAAAAGAAGAAAAAGAAGCATATTTAGAACTCATCATCAAGGGAAAGAGAAACATTGACAACATCGCGGACAGACATTTATCGGTCTCGCAGCAGGGGAGGAGACGGCTCCTTTGCTGCCACTCGCCAGCCACGTCTGGAAAAGACGAGGCTATTGGATGTAGAGTTATTACACAAGGAGATTTTGTTTTCACTGGAGTCAGCCGGCTTTTAGTCATAATCTGCAGACAGGACGGATTGTGGACCAGACAGAGACACCCCGACAGACAGACTGAGTGAGAGAATGAGACATCTCTCACTCTGTGCAGAAAAAAGCAGAAGTTTCAATTCAGGGCAGGCCTCAAATATGATGCCTTGATTCAGACGGCGAGCGACTATTCCAAGAACATAAGCGAAGGTGCAAATATCTGCGGGTGTGTCTGTGTGTGCGCATGTGTGTGTTTGTGTCTGTGAACCCTCCCAGTGTGAGTGATAAGACTGTAATTACAGCTGGGCTGAGCTCAGGGCTGGGCAGAAGGATGGGGAAGAGGAAACAGAGCTCTGTGAGGGAGGAAGCGTCTTGGTAAGGAGATAAGCTCTACCAGCGCTGGTCTCATTGTCAGTGTGTGTGTATGTGTGTATGTGTGTGTGTTAGCAGTCCCCAACAGTTGCTCTGATGATAATCCCGGCAGCCCAAGGAATTCATACTCACACTTATATCTGCTAGGCAATTACACTTGACTAGGCCTGCTTACATATCCAAAGAGCCACACACAAATGAGCCGGTATGTACACATATCCACATTTGCACATTCACAGAAATACAGGCACATGACACTACACAAAGAGATCAAGTGTGAACCAGATAGGGATAAGATGAGCTAATGTACACAGAAGAGTCAGAATAGGAGGAAACTGAGGAAATTTATACTGCAGGGGAGAGGAGACAAAAGAGCGGGGTAAGATATGGGGAATGACGAAGCTTATAACATTTAGCAGTGATGAAGGTATAAATGAAAGGAGGAAGATATAGAGCAAAAAAAATTACAGATACAAAAATACAGAGAGAGAAGGGATACAGTGAGAAGGAACATTTCAGTAATCTATATTCAAATCTTTCATACAGCTCCTTTAAACACTTGCTGGCACTGCCCTGATAAGTGGCTTTGTGGAGCAGAAATCTCCTGAGTAGTGTTATCATTAAATTGTTCTAATAGAAGCTGCTTTCTCTTGAAATGTGTGAATGTCTGGCTTTGGCGATTCAGTTTCGTTTCAGTGAAACTCCATGCATTCCTAAGGCAGGCTAGCAATGCTTATGTCCATTTTAAGAAAGTGCCATTAATTTCTCTGCCATGTTACTTTTACATACACTATAGTTTGTGCTAGCCAGCGTTAGAGGTCGCAGTCACACCGGATGCAGCTAAAGTATTTATTGTAGTAGCAGGTGTTGTAGCAAGTGGTGGGTGTGATAATCTATATTTGTTCAGTAAGCTTTTGTAAAACCACAGGCATGAAATAAATAGTGACAAAAAACTGTCAATGTTCATGCAACAATTGCATGTTACCATGCTTCAAATGTCTGCAAAAATTCAGGCATACATTTTTAACATGCTTTTGTTACAACTTCACATAAATAGTGCTGAATGCATTTAAATAACTGGTTAAAGCGCTAGCCAAATAAGTAAAGACCAGTAGATCTCTAATTCTACACAACTGTGACTACATGTATATGTGTGCGGTGTATGCACTAATATGTCTGTTCATATTAATCAGGTTACCATGGTGGAGTCAGAGAGACAGGAGGGGAGGCCTTCTCTGGCATCCTCTGCAATAACATCCTGACATGGGCACAAAATGGAGACAAAAGGTTGTGTAGGGAGAAAAACTAAAGTAGGTTGAGTTAATTGGCCGCTTTTATTTATGGAATAACTTTCCAGTTCTCTATTCTGGGTCTGGATGCAGTGACAGCGGTTGGGCAAAGGGGCTGTTGAGACATTAAATTCATCAGGCAATAATGGAAACTTTAATGATAATGCATGACATCATACTGAGAAGAAGAGGACAGCAGGGTGAAGGGAAAAAAAACAATGGAGGAAAGATGAAGAAAACAAAGGGTTGAAAAAAAAAGAAAAAGAGGTCAGGGTTTGTGGTCAGACATGTTCATGAAGTAGGTCGATGCAATAGACCTGAAAAGGTATTTTTAAAAAATGGAACAACGTTTCTCTTAACTCCTATTGTCAGACTAATTCAGATGAAGGAAATGACAGAAATGAAGAATTGTCTTTTTTTAACAGTAGAAAGAGCAGAGCAATACTGATAGCTTCAGATTCTTTTCATTAACCAAATTACACAATGTTGTTGCATAAAATAACTTAGCTAAATGAAGCGGTCATCATCTAAAGTAAAACGCAGACACATGTTAGACGGAACTAGCGCTACTTCATTACTTACAAGTCCATTGGTGTTGTCCTTAAGTTGACCAGATGGTTTAATGGAGGGACGGAAGGATGAGGGGACATGGTGGGAGTAATGCCTTGGCAGGTGATACACATGATGGGGGAAATAAGGCTATGAGGGGAGAAGGAAGGAATGGGGAGGAAGAGGAGGTAAAAATAAAAATGAAGTGAACTTAGGCAAACACAAACAAAAAAGGTCAGGAACTGCTCCTACTGTTGCTACTAGATAGTGGTGAGTGTTTCCAGTTTTACTTCATGTAAAAGAGATTGATCAACATTCACTTGATTCAATTTTAGTTTATCAAGACAATCACATTTCTCTATAGTTCACGACTGGTTATCTCAACAGTATTGCCTGTCCTGTCTCACCCGGTTATAGAAGGGATGCTGTGGCCCAGTCATCCCACTGAAGTAGGCACTGTGGGGCTGAGGAGGCAGGGATCCGGTGAAGGAGCCTGCTGGCGAGCAGGCTACAGAGTGCTGGCCATAGCCTGACTGTGGACGGGGCACTGCCTCTTGTAGGGGCAGTGTGGGATAGGTCACTCCTCCCATGTGCATCTGCTCCCTGGCCGCACGCACATCTAAGAGAGGACAGAAACGAGGGAGGAATAAAGATGAACAAGAGAGGCAAAGAGAAGGAACTGTTTATCTGTAATGCTGATGATCACATCTTGGCGATGACTATAAAGACCCTTCAGATCCACCCACACATCAAAAATGTAGCTTTATTCCATCATCTCCAGAGAGTTTCTACAGTTGTGAATCTGGAGAGAAAAATACATATCAAACGATCAACGTACACAAGAGTAAAATTCCTTGATACTGGAAACGCCACAGGGAATACAACAGAAATATTGTTTTCCTTAACTAAAATAGAAGACCACCAAATGACTGAATTTTGAAAAGAACAGTCACTGATGTTACAAATACAAAAACATTTCAACAGCAAATTTCAATCTAATTTTAATTTCTAATTTTTGGGTTATCTCACAACAAAGCAGGCATGTTAATATTCTGTTTTTACCACATGATGTGCAGGCTACATTACAACTGGAACATGGAGCCCCTCACTGTCCCTGACAAATAAATTCACCCATGTAAACAAACAAAGGAGACCACGTGAACTCCTAGACACTGTCTCATAAGTACTTTGCCACGATTGTTTTCTCATAAATCAATTTGACTCTGAGATGAGTGGAGTGGGAGCTGAGTAGGAGCTTTGGTAAAACCTCCCAAATTAAAGTTAAATAAGCCCGGGGACAGAACAGAGTGGCTCTGTGTGGCTAGCCAGAAAGTAAGAACCAGAAACAGAAGCAGGCACCAGAATGTCTCCTGGTTATACAAGTGGCTGCTGAATGACACGTTAAGTGAGACCCAATCCAGCTTGTGAACACAATGGAGGCCTTATGATGTGAGTCAGGCTCATGGGCGGGTATCACTGACAGCACTGCCCACTGGCTGGCCACAGGACACTGGGCACTGAGTACCAAGTGACCACGGAGGGAGTCGCGGGAACGAAATGACTGGGTAGCAGCAATGGTCACCTTCCACTCCCTGGGGACACATGTGGAGGTAAAAAACACCCACACACCTTTGAACACACACACAAACATGTTCATGGATACATATACACACCTACACACATAGGAAAGGAATCTTCCTTGCAGACTGGACGTCTGGTTGTAGAGCTTGGTCAGCTGTGTCCTCCGTGACTCAACGGAACAGACTCATAACATTATGATGCAGCAGCTTCACACTAGGCATCATTGACACTCCTATATAGGCTGAACGGACACTGACGCATGGTAGGAAAAGGACAGTGCCGGTCTGGCTTACAGTTTATAAGGATGCCATTACGTCACTAACTACAAACTGTGAAATGTGGTGTAGCACTAGAGGCGAATTTGTAACAGTGAGTGAAAATATTGTGCCGATCCCACAGTGCTGTAGCTGCAACCTGCTTGACATTTGATTGTTTGGAAATGAGACCCGTGCTGTGGGTTTCTCAGAGCCCCTGCAGTGGGCGATTTCAGAGCAGACCCTGCTTCAATGTTATGAGTAATGTCACTGCCAAATGGGCTGGCACACAATTCAACACATCAACTAGAGGATAGCTCATCTCGCTTCTATGTATCTGTAATGTATCTCTTTTTTCAGTATACGAAGACTTTTCATGAAGTGAAGTGGACTTTAAAGATTTCAAAATACACCAGTAAGATTTTATTGAGAGCATAACTGGGACCAAGTTTAAGTCTTAATTGCACATCAACAACATCTATTTCAAGCCTTTTTAGAGTGACAGCATGCCTTGATTGACAGTTGTATGTGTCTGTGGATTTACATGCATAGAAGGTGTATCACAGATTTTAAGCTTAACAGTTCTATACTAACTGCATTCGAAGTGGACCCGGTCAAACATATTAATGTACACTCAGCAAACATTACTGTAAAGCTCAATTTAACAAAATTACATTTTAAGCACATGTAAATGTCAAGTGTAAATATACAGTCACAAATTAAAGGCACAATTGATATCAATGAATAGAGAAACAACAAATACTGATGCCTCCATAGAGCACAGAAATATGTTTGGGTATAAACGTGTGGAGTTCATTTGTTACCATCTGTATGATATACTGAATGTGTACACACCTGCAATTATCTCCCTGAGTTTGGGATCCAGGTTGACGGTGCACGGCAGGAACATTTCTACGTCTCTGGCAGTGAGAACGGGTGTCCTAGAGGAGAGGAACACCTCAAAGCTGCGGATGTCTCCGTCAATCTCAAGCAGCGGCTCCACGTCTTTGGTGGTGGGGATGTTCTTGGAGAGTCTTAAGAGGAGAAAAGGAAAAAGGGATTTTGGGAGGAATAAATGTTTTTTTTTCCCTTATCATGATTGTCATTTATAATCATAGACAGTAAATTTTTATAAAAGTGAATAAATATAATTCGACAACGCTTTACTGAGGTAATTTAAATTATTCTTAAAAGGATAATGCAATAAACTGTGCATTCTTATTCACACTGTACAAATATGTCAACACTTGGTTTACACTAATTTCTGACAGATGCATGTGTTGCAGAAAAGGCAAAACATCACATTTTGATGAAAAAGAAAAGAGGAAATAGCAAGCGGTACTGTTAAGATCGAAGAGATATGCAACGGTCATCATCATCATGAGAGTAGAGAGATAACCGGATTTAGAGAAGGCAAGATAGTGAAAGGGGGGATGTTTGAGGACTGATAGAGTGAGGGATGTTATCTTTTCTCAGCAGAGGAGGAAACCTGAGAAGATGACAATCAGAGTAATTTAGCAAGCAGCAGACGGAAGCACGTCATGATGCGCTGCTACAGTTAACATGATGTTTGTTATCAAAGGTCTTAAGTAAACACTGTGTTTGGAGATTGTTCCATTACTGTGTCATAGTTTTTTTTCTGTAAAAACTGCAAAAAAAAGAAAAAACCTTAAAAAAATGTTATATCATATGAAGAATGTCAGATTAAAAGATATTGAGCTCAGTTTATAGAATATTAGTTTAATTAATATAATCTCTGGCACTCCTCAATATAAACTAAAGCTTAAACCTGTAGGTTAGAAGTAGCAGCAACATCGCAGTACAGTAATGATGAATACTGAAGTGTTATGAGGAAGGAAATCCAATTTCAACTGTGCAAGGTTAAAAAAGATATCAGTTTAATCAAGGACAGTGTAACATGTGGCCTGAGCTACAAGGGAAGCAAACACCAACAACTCAGAGCAATCAGTATATCTCGTTAATCCTATCATTCAGACATGGAAATATGAAAGTCGGAGTGACTTATGACACCGGCCATTCATCACCAGAATCTGCCACTCTTATCAGATGAATGAGGAGACTCCAGCAGGGAGCAGACATCTTTCTCATCTGTGCCTCTATTTCTCATTCAGACCCTTCATCATTTTCTCAGTAGTTGATTTTCTCTCTCTACATCCTGTGTAACCTTCCCTCCTTCCAGAGCAACCCAAACTCACCCTCCTCCCCATACATCACCTAGTCTGTGTACTGGTATGCTCTGCGGAGAACGCAGTCTGACGAGCTGGGATTTTCCCTGAGTCTGATCTGTTTTTGAGAGTGAACACAGGCTAGTCTTTCTGTGACTTGATTGGATGATTAGTACCATTGCTGGAGCATGCTAGCTAAGTCAGAGTGAGGTCAGCATCTGGCGAGGGCTCAACACAACACTCTGTTAGCTAATAACCCAACTATCAACTAACTTAATCTAGTTAACATACTGGCCGAAATGGCCCCGTCAGCCTGGTCAAATCCAGTGAGGTTCTCATACCTGAATGATGCATGGACAAAGTTACATCATTTCCACTTCAGGCTGATACTGACACTGCTATCCAGAGGACTTCCAGCGAGTGAGCAGGTAGGGATCCAGTTTCGTGTTCAAGGACATTTTGACAGGACAGATGGCTGGTGATGGACGCATCTGCTGTTGCAGGGCTCGAACCTGTGACCTTGTGGATGCAGGATGTCTCTGACCAAATGTACAAGTCTGGCAAGAAATATGCAAGTGGGGTGGAGCTGTCCTTGTAAGACATTCAGACATGCTAACTTTAAGACAGTGACAGTGAAGGTTTCAGATATGCAGCCATCATAAGCGTTGGCCTCAAAGACACTAAATCAAACTTTTTGCAGCTGTGCTTGTGAACCTCCTATAGAGACTTATGTCTCAGCAGACAATCCCAGGTGGGTCGCCATAACTATCCACTATCCCCATCCAACTGCCAAAACAGACACACAGAGACAGAAAGGACTGAACGCGCTATCAGTGAGGAAGACACAGACAGAGGCACAGCTGGGCTCCAATGGACAAAGCCCTCTCAGTGCTTCTTCCATTAGAACCTTTAACAAGACCCAAAAGGTCAAGGAAGCTCCATGTTGGCACACAGATTAACCTTGCTCACGTGACCTCTGCTGGGAAGGAAGAGTAGGACTCTGAAGGCACAGATGTTACCTGCATGCTCATATATAAGCAGTGTTGAGCAGCACCAGCACTAAGTCATTCAAGAACACTGAAAACAACTTTACACTGTCATCTGCAAACACCTGGACAGTGAAGACTTAAAAAGGCGTACATGACAGCAGAGTGTGCATTTGTGCGCATGTGTGAGTACAGTATGTGTGTGGGTGTTTGGTTCCTTTTCCCATGAACTGTATTAACCCGTATACAGACTACGAGAAGCCTGTGCTTTTCCCCATTTCCAGCTGGCTTACTGCTGTTTATTTGTGGGTCTGTAGACACAGACCAACAGGAGCCGGTGACTCACATACACACACACACATACACACACACAGCACTTCCTTTTGCTATACAAAGAACACCCTCCCAAGACTTTCTAAGGAATCTTGAGTCTTTTTATAG